>CM061536.1:118529973-118568198 GCA_030545055.2 Neoaliturus tenellus
AGACATTTTTATGGCAGTCAGCATTTTTAGTCACCAAAGCTTTTGATAACATTCAAACTGGTTGATACAATGTTTTTACTGTAGTACAAATTCCAATATTCAAGATGTATTTGACTTTTTAGTAGGCCTATACGTTAGGGTGGGATTACAAACAATAATGAAAGTTATATTCTATAATCGTAGTATTTATTAATCATATCTTGAAAATAATTTGTAACCTGTTATATCTAAAAAATCTTACAATATTAAACATTTCTGAACAAAATTAGTTTTGTCAGTTTTTGCCTCAGCAATACCCCTCTCGCCCTATGATGGGATGGCCAATAGTTTTTAAAAGAAATTTTCCAATTAATTTTATCAATAAAATGCTTTAATTAACATCATCCACACAGTTTGAAGAATGATATTTAAAACATAGCATTTAAAAAAGTTGCAGGTTTGGTTCAGGACTTGCTTATCTTGGTATTGTATTGCTTATCTGGCTAAATATCTAGTTAAACCTTATCAGTTTCATATTCTGCTTCAAAGGGAATTCACTACTGTAAAGTAAAAATTCAGTGTTTCTTTCGTGAAAACATAATTCCCGATTATGCAATATGAAGGGGTAGAGTATGCAATATTAATACACCAATCATTTTGCATACGTTCGCTTGTACGGCGCTGCTGACCCTAGCCGTGCCGAATCTTTTGCTTCGTCAATTTTTTGTATACTCACTTTTTTAGCACCTCATAAGCCATGTAGTTGTAGTTTCTAAAAACCGTGTAATTGTACAACCGTTGAAATAAATAAATAAACATTAAGGTTTTTGGAATCTGAACGCAATTAAATCAGCTTTTATAGTCCATTTTTTTAAAACCTGATCCTTCTCGAGAAAATTCGGATGGGGGAAGGGTTTAAACTGTAAACAACACATTTAAACTCGTGACAAACGTGTGTCGAGTATCAGATTTTCTCAAATAACGTTTTAAATAAGTTATAATATCTTTCAGTAACTCCTAGTCAGCTGTTATATTTCTAAGCCAAACCTATCCCTTGTTAAAAAGTAACAGTTCTAAAGTAAACTGATTAAAAAGCAACTGTTGCCAATTGTATTGTAAAACTGATACACATTATGTTATGATGTAAAATTACCAGCTGGTATGCAACAGTGAAATAAAACAAAAACAACAAAAAAAACCAACAACAAAACAAAAGGCTTCAGGCAATGGGATAATAGCAAGTATAAACAAACTTCCTCCACCATCTCTTCCTCGAAGGATCAGGTTAAAAAAACGGACTATAGTAACGAATTGTAAGTTATCTCAATTATTCTATGTATAGTTATATTTTCTGTTTAACTTTCTGTAAACTTAGGTCTAATTTTGTGATTTGGAAAATAAATAGCAATATATTTTATTTTTAAATTTGATTTCTATTGAAACAAAAGTAAAGAATTATTATTCCAGCGAGATAAAAGCCTTTAGTTTACGTAGGGGTTCAGTTTGTAGTATAGGCCTACATTTATTAATCTGAAAGTATTAATTCCACCCAAAAAGTTTCGCACGAAAAATTTATAGTTTTCAAAATTCATGAACAAAAGAACAAGAGAGTATTTGTGCCGTACTTTTGTACTGTAAACGTAAACCGTCAATGAATACTGAAGCAAATTTAATTGATCATTTAAAGCCGCTGATATTTTAGACCTACAGTTCGCTTATAGTCTGATCAAAATCTATTGCTTCGATCCTTTCATTATGGTATGATTTTGAGTAAGTATATTGGAAAATAGATTTAGAATTTCGAAAACAGTTTATCGTCAATCATTTAATAGTAGGAGATGTACTTGAATTCAAGATTTCTACTCCTTACCACAAATAATTATATTTTAGCGAAAGCATTTTCATAACACTGTGATACATTTTGATGTTGCTGTGGCCTCCCAAGTTAAATGTAACCTATAGTTTCTGTTATATTAATATTATAATTTAAAATATTACGGGAAGTAAAGGAAGAATATATTGAAAGTAGATTGATACTACGATATTATAAACAAACTCTAAAAACAATGGATATTTTATTATTATTGTTCCAACCTAACAATATAATAAAGTAGTAGTTTTCATAATTAAAAGGAAAAGTGATGCGGATCTTTCTCATACGCAATTGTGTTTAAGCACAATTAAGCCCCGAAAAGACAATTTTGTTCCGAGCGTTGAACATGGTTTTTATTATCATAATGGGGAATTAGACTCAAATTGTTGGAAATTTTAACTATTCAATTGTATTTTTGAGGTTATGTTTACAAAGTAGTCTACAGTGTTTAAATTTCTGTTATTTAAAAACAATGCTTTTTATAACGTGTGGTAAAGAATGCGTCTATCATGTATGAACGTTACCAAACAGCTGAATTTTGATACTAGACTTAATACAAATGACAGCTGATATTTTAGGTCCTATGACAAAAAGTTACCTTTGCGTACTAAGTTATTTAGACAACATTAACAGGTAGATTTTATGCAGAATGATAAGAACTCTATTTCAATTTCCTTGTCAATTAAAATACTTAAAAAGGGTAAGGAAAGGAGGGTAACAATCCTATACTATAATACGAGGAGTGTCTGTGGTGATGTATTTTCTATCAATCTCGAATTCTAGCGGGTGGATTTGGTTTAAACTTTGCATTTAAGAAGGCTTTGGCCCAAAAATAAGATTTAAAACAGCCTACAACACAGTAATAATAGATTTGGTCAAAAACTCAGTTTAAAAATTGTAATTTTTAACATTGGTTTCATGGGTTGCCCTCAAGGCAACGAAATAACAACGAAAGTAAAAAAAACCCCGTCACAGCAGACCTGCGTACTCAGCGAATTTCCAAATGATCTTGAGATATTGTATTTTCCCCATTAACACCAGGAATGGGTATGTAGGTTGGCTGCATTGGATGTTGTTAGAAAATGTTAGTTTTGTTAGGAAATGTAATAGTTACGTTAGGTAAATGTCAAACTGTATCAATATTCGGCACTTTTTATTTTCCCCATAAACCCCATGGAGTGAGTATGTAGGTTTGCCGCCATGTGGGTGTTGTAAGCAAATATCAGTTGAACCCTACCAAGTGAATGTACATACCAAATTTGATCAAGTTATGGTGTTTTTTTTTCATTTTCCCCATAAACCCCATAGGGGTGAGTACGTAGGTTTGCCGACATGTGGGTGTTGTAAGCAAATATCAGTTGAACCCTACCAAGTGAATGTACACACCAAATTTTATCAAGTTATTCCAATAAATAAGCGAGATACAGGGTTTTGTTGATTTCCCATAAGATTAACATGGAAAACCTATTTTTGGCTTTTCTCCGTAACCTGTAAAGCCAAGTTAAAAATTCAAAATACCGCATTGTTTGTTTTTTTAAGCTCTTTTAAATGGTTTCAGTTAAAATTGTTGAATTTTGAAAATTATGCTAAAAAAATGCAAAAAACCCATTTTTGACCCCTTTGAAACCCCATAAAACCCCGTTCCCATAACCCGATCATGCTGGTTCGCGAACTCATGAAAATAGACCTAGCCTTACACCTTCATATTAAATTTCATCAAAATCGGAGGTCCCCTTCAAAAGTTATCAGTACCACGGACACACACACACACACACACACACACACACACACACACACACACACACACACACACACACACACACACATATATATATATATATATATATATATATATATATATATATATATATATATATACATATATATGAAAATGAACGAACGGTGTTTTTGGCTTCTGGGGACCTCAAAATGAAAAAGTAACATGGTCCCGGGCTTAGGTCTTACCATGTCAACTACCGTAATAGCGTATTCCCTATAGGGAAATTCGCTAAAAGAACACTACTTTTAAGCAAGGCAGCTATTCTTATAACGAACTTTTAAGCATTGGTTTTGAAACAGCTGTATCTGTAGAAAGGTATAGTCGGTTGTTAGAAACTTAATAAACTGTTTAAAATATTACTAAAACAAAAGCGAATTAAAACCAACGAGCAAGGCTCGGTCAACCCGGTACTAGACTAATAAAACTAAAATCATACTAAATACACAGGGAATAGTTAACGAATTATTCAGAAAATTTTCAAGGTTCATGTTCAAGATTTTAATAAAGGAAGAAAAGTACATGCAATTACGTAACGTCTATAAAATAAAAACAATACTATTCCATTAGTATAACATGACTATTGTTGACTTGCAGTAAACGACAGCTCGTATTGGAAACTGAAAGGAGCCATTTAATGTGGACCGGGAAGCTTATCTGTGCGGAGTTGAAGTCTGAATGGCGGAATGGCGGTAACATATAGAGTGTCGAGTTCCGCACAGCACTGTCCCCCGTTGCCCGATAAGGGAGTGACAAGATTCACTCGGTAGTGCGTTAATAAGGCACCCGGTCGCAGATGGCACATGGACAGCAACTCCGAACACTCGAGTCAGAGTCGTTACGGAAGTGTGGTAGACGTGGAGGATGGGGTATAGGTGGAAGTGAATTTGGATCGTCGATGCGACGGTGTGGTGAGAAGCGGAGGAGAGAAATTCAGAGCTAATGTGACTGGAAAGACTTTAAATATTTTTATCTGGATAACTCCACTGATAGAAAACGAAGAAATGCACTCCAGAGTCCACAAAGTCAAGCAATAGTGATAAAAGTTATTGTCAAACTTATACAGGGTGTATGAGATGTCCTTGCTAAGCTAGATTATTTCATGAACGACTAAAATTTTATAATTTTGAATAAAACCTGAGATAGTAAAGTAGGGGATAGTCTTTCTAAAACTGTTCAAGTTTTTTTTATCTAACCACACCTAACTCGAAATTTTTTAATAACAACTCCTATCATGCATACCATTAAAAAGGCATAAAAACCATTATGATTTTTTGTAGAAAACCCTTTTTTATGTCAACTTGTTGTGAAGTAGTATCAGGTTTACAACTTAACAACGATATTATTGATACTACTTCACAACGAGCTGAGATAAAAAAAGCTAGTTGTGTATTAATAACGCAAAGTACGTCATTGCCACTCGAGAATTGTTTACAGCCGCACTATATTGCACTATTTGCACTGTATTGTATTGCCGAGTGCGGCAATGACTATTTATTTGTGCTCGTATCACGCAAAATAATTTCCCACCATCATAATTACAACAGATTACATTTTTTATTGTATACAAAATTTCATTTAGGTAATGTTTGATTTTCCTGCTAAAACATACTATCAACTATTTAACATAACATTAAACTAAAATATAATACGAGGAATATCTGAAGGGATGTGTGTTCCACGATCTCGAAATCTAGCTGTTAGATTTTGCTTAAAGTTTGCATTAAAGAGTGTTTTGGTCCAAAAATAAGTTTAGAAACAGCCTCAACCCCAGGAAAAATCGAATTTGGCCTAAAATTAAGTTTAAAAATTGTAATTTTTGAAAACCAACGAGCAAGGCTCGGTTAACCTGGTACTTAAACTAAAACAACAGCAATTACTAAACGACAACAACGACAAACAACTGTTTTATGATTTGTAACAACAGCTGACCTTAAATAGCTATTTGATATAGTGTGCGAGAATGTGTGTGACGCTCTAAAGCGGAAATGAAAATTAAATTAAAGCGGAAATGACCCTTTTTGCGTATTGCTCACATGTGTGGCAATGTGAATATTTCCATGTAATGACAAAAAATATATATTTTCAACCAAAAATCATAATTTTCTATGCTCTTTCCAATGGTATATCGCATAATAGGCGTTAGTTTTTGAAAATGTTTACATGTGTGGCAAAGTGATCATTTCCATGTAATGGCAGAAAAAATAATTTCATAAATAATCATAATTTTCTATGCTCTTTCCAATGGCATATCGCATGATAGGCGTACGTTGTTGAAAGTGTTGAATCAGGATTAGTTACCCCTACTTTTGGGTTAGTCACGTAAAAAAAAACTTTTATAGCATTAAAAAGAGCTACTTCCCTATCTCAAGTTTTTGTCAAAATAAAAAAATGTCTATTCGTCCATGAAATAATCAAGATTTGAATCAAGTAAGAACTTCTAAGACATATACACAGTATTAAAAATTATAGTCCATTTAATTTGACACCAACAAAAATTGTATAGATTACACAAGAAATGTCCTTATAAATTGTACAACATTTTCGTCTTTATGCTTATAAAGAGAAAAAGTTTTATTATTTACAATGCTTTCCCTTTGGTTTGCTTTCTAACAACTGGTCGATGTTAGATAGTAACAAGACTGAGGGTTTGGACCGTTCCCAGTCAAAACGTTACAAAACGCCACTGGCGTAGTAGATACACTCAAAATAAAATAATTTATTAGCTGATTTAATTCCTTTGCTGCGAGCCTTTCGCAAAGTTAGTTAATTTCCGATTTTTTTCGCTACCTTTTGTGATTTTTCGAATAAGGTTATTTATTAACTTCGTATAGAGGCACATTTTGACACTTAAGTAAAATTTATGAAAAATTAGTTCACTGATTATTTTTTCTAAGCAAAAATTATGACAATACATGTAGATTAGAATGTTTTTATTTATTTATTGTTTTTTTTTACGTAAAATGTTTTGGGCAATCTCAGGAAATTGAACTAGCGGCTTTTTGAAAAAGTTAAGTTATACCCAGAATTAATCTGATTTCCTATTTGAATGAACCAAAGTTTCGTCAAGACTTCACAGCTATATATAAATGTTACATGTTTTATCGCAGTCCAGCACAATTTTTTGTTTGGCTTTACTTTTACAACCAATTAAATATACTATAGATTGATATTTTTGTTCGTGCATATTAGTGCTGCTTCCTCCTTGTTCCATTATGAGTCAATACTCTATGACACATTCCACTCGAAGCGCTACCGCACGCTTCCTCACATCGTCTCCTCCACGATCCCTCGCTTGACCTCGGCGCCGCGCTCGTGTGGGGAACGGTCCAAACCACACGCGAGTCGCCATGTTCGTTAGCCGATTTACAACCAGGTGTCAACCGCTAATAGGCGCTATTTGTTTTATTGTCTTACAACCAATTTGGGAGCACTGAACCAAATTCCACCTTCCAACTTTATGATCTGGCCGCTCAGTTCGCTTATAGCCGCGATGGCGCGGTGTTCCGATCAAACTGAGATTTAGATCGTGATACACATCCGGCTTATCCTTTGTTGATTTTTATATCTACTAATAAAACATTGGAAATGGTATTATGGGTGTTATGATTTTTTAGTTATGGTAAATCTGATAGGGGTCATGTGCGACTCAGTCAAACCGTATGGTTAAAATTGTTCTGATAGATTGTCTCATTTCTTCCTGATATAATTTTTTTAATCTATTTCTCTAATCATGAATTTAAGTATTGTTAAATGTGAAACCCTCAGGATACAGTCACCAATACTATGGTCACTACTGCCATTTACGCAAATTCTTACCTACTTATAAATTTTGACCCCGCATTGTAACCTACACAGTGGTGATGTCACTTTCACACATTTATTATTATTTTTATTATTATTATTTTTTTTTACTTTTAGTGAGGCTTTGGTAAAAACTTAAGTGTAATTTCACATCACGATATTATATTAATAGGACGTAAACCCAAAATTTAATTAAAATCAGTAAAACTAAGCATATGGTCTTTAGAGCAACTAACTCCACAGTTAGACACATATATGTGTTTATATATGTGAGTATATGTACTCACATTCATTCATTCATTCATTCATTTACACTCGCACAGTTGTAAGTCTTAAGAGTCATCTTCACCCCTGGGTCAGTAGCCCATTGTTGCTCAGTCGGCAATGTTAACCATACGGCTTTTAATGCAAAACATGGTATTTTATTCCCCTGTTTCGGACGCCGTTTTTCAACCGATTTTCTTTAAACTTGGCAAGTGTTTATTACAATAGTTGTATTAGGCCCCTCATACCTCGAAATTTGGAAAACTTAACAAATATCAGTCTTTGTGACGTTGCAATGTAACTTTAATTTCCTTAGTAATATCTGTTAAATTTTCAAAATTTCTAGGTATGAGGGGCCTGATATAACAATTATTAAACTAAACACTAACCAAGTTTAAAGAAAATCGGTTGAAAAACGGCGTCCGAAACAGGGGAATAAAATACCATGATTTGCATTAAAAGGCGATTATGGTTAACATTCCGACTGCACAACAATGGGCTACTGGCTCAGGGGTGAAGATGACTCTTAAGAGGCTTGAGATTTATTTTAATTAATGATGTTTAAATTACGTAGGTATTTGTATGCCCCTTTCAAAACGAAAAATGTTGCCTACGAAAACTATTTTATCTAATCAAAAGCCCTCTAATAACAACATTAAACTATGGTATTGATGGCGTGACAAAATAGGAGGATGATAAAATTTTCCGAGCCTCGGAAGATATAGTTTTCTCTTACTACTATGAAATTCAATGGCTCCTCTCCTGTTCACAGTTGCTGTCACCCATGTAAATTCATTGTAAATCTATTAGACATTCAGTGCTGGTACTGTACCACAACTACACGTTTGCAGTGGGGAACGTTGTTTAACTTTGCTTAGTCTCAGCCAACCAAATATATATTGAGGACTTTTTTACGGATTGCTTTTCATCCCATGTTACTGGACGATTCCAGTGAAGACATAGCTCAATTTTTATTTATTGTATCATACAATAAATACGTCATGCTTATTAATGTTACATCCTCTAGCTGTCAGGAGTGTAGGTTACCATGTTTTAAACAGGCATAATCAAAATGTTGTGAATTTTCATTTTAAAAATTCTGTACACATTGTACCAAGTTTGCAAAGTTGCATTCGCAAGATGTAAAATGTAAACAATAAAAAACTCAACCACAACTGTCACCACGTCAATTTACAAGTTTAGGCCTACCGCTAGTTATACAAATTGATCAACCAACCGTTGACGTTTCCGGGATGCCCGTATTAACCATGGAACCATATGTGACCCCATGCACATGTCATCCCATAAGGCGATAAGTCCTGCTGTTGTCGCCATATCACAAATTGGCGGGTGCGTGACTCGGGGCAGGCTCTGGATGAATCATGCAACCTTGCTAAGCGATCCCTTTAAATAATCACACGTAATGGTGCGCTCACGCGGGTGTGTGTGTGTGTGTGTGTGTGTGTGTGTGTGTGTGTGTGTGTGTGTGTGTGTGTGTGTGTGGCCAAACACGCACTTATGGGGCCCTAGCGGCGACCCCGTCAGGTGAGCTGATTCATACACGGGCTACCGATATATAGCCTCAGTCGGCTAATGACCTTAGCCTCGCGCGGGGCCTCGTGAGGGCCCCGGGTAGCCTCGCAACGGGTGAGTCACACAGCCCGAATATAGCTGTGAAATACGACACTGTATCCAACAGGTGGCTGAACTGTGAACGCTCTCTACATTAGCAGTGGAAATGAGGACAAAGTCACGTTAAAAGACTGGGAAGGAATTGAGTTTTTACCTGATATATAATCATCGGTGGAGTGGTCGTGGATGGAAAATTTGTAATCAAATCAAGATCATGAAAAAATGTTTTTCCCAACTAACTAACATTGGATATGCAGTAGTACCTACTATTCAAATCTATACGGGGTACCCCGTATAGTTCTTCAGTAGTATGATAAACAATAATGAAAAAAATAGAATTAACAAACAAGGATAATGAGAGTTTTTGACTGGCACTTTATACGTGCCAAGAAATTCGCCATTTTATCTAAAGACTAATCAATTGAAACTTTTCAATGATATATACATCTCCTGTATGTGGAATAACTTTCTTCAATCAAATTTAATTACATAAGCAAGTCGAAAAACCCCATCATGTTATAAACTTTTGAAGATGAAACCAACTAGCTAATCGTTTTATAGCTGGGCTTACAATGAATGTAAATGAGGAAACTGTAGTAATTCGTAATTTGAACCTATCATTACATTGGCTAAGGGGTAGTCATTACGTCGTTATATTTGATTAAGTCTGAACACCGGTGTTTAGGACTTCAAATTAATTTGCTCCAGGGACATAAATGATGGAAATTTAGCTTAGATTTGTAACTCTTCCTGTTACTTTCATTTTGGCAATTATTCGGTGATAAAATACAAGTGAAATTAAGAATCTAGTACTTAGTACATTAGTTTTCGATAGGTTTTCTGTATTTGTTTTATTTATGTTGTAAATTTGAAATTGTTTTTACTATGCCCATCGCTTGAGCGGATGCGGGACGGTGTGAGCAAAGTGAACATGTTTCAACACGTTCAGTAACGCACCCGAAAACGTTTTAAATTTAGCACCAGTTCGACAATGCAATACTCTTTAGTAAAACAATAAACTGTCCCCAGTTGAAATCGAAATTGAATCGGCAATCTTCGTACAAACTCGGCAGCCGAAGTAGTACGCATGCGCAGGTGGCTCACTCTATCTACAGAGCCATCCAGCTACCGAGAACTCCCGCGCCCCTGGCGTCACGAAGCGCAACTAACAAAACTTACCCGACGTTTTTAATTCGGCCAACATTTGTAATAGGTTTCGCAAAGGGTGGGACCTGCTATTGTGATGCAGCTTGCATCAGTTGCCGATACCGGAGGCTACGTCACGACACGACGTCGTGAACTGCGGAGGCAGTGGCCGGACTGCTGGGTAAACGGCGGGGCGGGGGCGGGGGCGGGGGCGGTCAAATCAGTAGAGTAATCGGTCGAAGGCGAAACCGGGGATTCATTACAGCATCGGGAAATTAAGAAGCGTTCGGGTAACTCATAAAAAGTCAGTTAATGTTAATCTTACTGGATATCGCGATAAAATTAGATCTTCCACATAGTCAAGTTAAGTGGGTTTCACCCAGATAGAAATAACTAGTGGCTTGTAGGGGCAAAGGCCCCTATAAATGAAAATGGTGACGTTGTCTCAAAAAAAGTTTCAATTTATCACCTCCTTGCAGCGTCACTGTATTTTTCTCAAGCTGTAGTGTAAATTTATTTGTTTGGGGTTTCTAACAAAATATTTCCTAATCTTGATGAAACTTTTTGGCGGTATCAAAACAGCTATTTACCAATAATTTCCCCTGTTTAAAATAAAGTAGTCTATTTTGCGGAAAAAAGACAAATTATTGCACTATTGAACTACCGAACGCGGTAAAAATAGTCTTAACCTTAAACATGTTCATGATAAGTTTGTAACTCAAGTAAACAGAATAGTTCAATACAACATAAGACCATTCATACTGTACACTCCTTCACCCTGGACACCTAGCCCCCCATTCCCCATTCTCCCTGACCCCATGCCTCCCCGTGCCCCCGTTCACCTCTCCTGACCCATGCTTCTTGTACCCCTATGCCCCCGGGGCCCGATTACCCCTGTGCCCCTGTACTCCTTGCCCCCTCATGCCCCTGTGCCTCCCATTCTCCCGTGCCACATGCCCGCAGTTCTCCCGTGACCCTCGTGCCTCATTTTTATGTTCCTCATTTCTCCCCAATGCCTCCCATGCCCAACCACCATCCGTGCCACCGACGTCTCTAGTACCCCTTGTGCCCCCATTCGCATGCCCCCACACCCCCGTGCCCAAATGGCAACCATTCCTCCCTATGCCTCCCCCTTCGACCCCATTCCCCACTAACCCCAGTGCCCCTGACAACCCTCGTGCCCCCGTACCCACGGTACTCCCGTGTCCACATGTCCACCATTCATCCCCGTGTTCCCCATGCCCATCCCCCCATATGTCCCGAAAAGCCTCCCCCGTGCCGCCATGCCCATCTGCCCCCTTGCCTTGTGCCACCGACTTCTCAAGAGCCCATTGTGCCTTCCAACCCCCGCACTACCACGTGCAACCAGGCCCCCTATGTTTCCGTGCCACTATGGCCAGAGCTGCACCCCGTGACTCCCGTGCCCCCCATGCCTGTCTACCCCTTTTGCCACCGACGCACCTCGTGCTCTTCGTGGCCCCAAATCTCCGAACCCACTGTGCTTCCCATGGTCCCGTGCTGCCATCCCCGCAGTGCCTCCTTCTACATGCCCTCCTGTGCCCCCCGCCGTGCCCCCTATTTCCCCATGACTCTCCCGTGCCCCATGGCCCCTTCTTACCCTCCGTGCCACCGACGTCCCTCGTACTTTGATTGTAATCTATGTTGTCTGTTCGTCAATGAACACTGAGTGATGTGATATATTGTTAGTTTTAGCACACTATCATTTACATGAAAAGCTCCCCGTCTTTATGGATTCAAGGGTGTTTTTTGTTTGCCTACGATATACGTACAAAAGAAGCAGAGAATGGATGAAACCAAAACAAAATATTCCTCATACAGAGGTTATCCAATATCAGTAATTTATATAAATATAATTATTCAGTCGCAAATAAATAAATACCCAACAAAACTATTCAACTCTATCTACTAAATAGCCAATATATAAAGCAGTAACGTAATAACTAAACGACATTCACTGAGTAAAGACAATTATCCATTATATCAACATGTATAACAACCATGTCACGCCTAAGACCATTTTAAATCTCCTGTGAGTGGACCCCCCATAATCCATTCATGACTATTAGTGTTCTCCTTTTTTATAGTACATTGCCAATTTTAAAAAGTTATAACAATACGGTTATCTTAACTCATAATATCTGCTCAATAACCAGCTGAGTTTATGATAAAATACTGGAGCATCGGCTTAATCACATGTATAGATCTAAAAATCTTCTTCCCATTAAATTAACATTATCACTTCAAGGTCCAATGGGGTGAAGCCCAGGTAACTTTTGATAATTCTGGTATTTTTCCTTACGTCCTTGACCCTCAAGCTTTAAAATGAGCCATCATACGTTACCCTATCTTTCTTCTAACTCGAGATATTTCGTGGGGACCGATTCGCGATTGCTTCTCTTTTGGGGTTTATTTTAACATCTTCACTCAATGTTATCATCTGTGTCTCTTTTTAAAATTAAACCATAACACATGTTTTAATGTATACAAAACAGACGTTTTTCAAATCCCCATGCTATTCTTATGGAGGACGTTTTACGTGATTTCTAATTTCCTGTTAACATTATGGACACGCCGATAGTTTTCCCTCGTGCATGGGACCGAGACCTTTAATTTGAGACCCCTCCCATCTTTCTGCGATTTGTATAACGCTTACAATTTCGCTCAAGAAATTCGGCTTACAGAATTATATATATATAGATAGTTTGTCAATTTATTTTTTTATTCAAGCACTGGATTTGTGTTTTCAACGAGGTATTTCGGATTGCACAGCCTTCATTTCTTCAAACGATTGGATATTTAGTGCATATTAAACTTTCTTCATGATTCGCGGGATATTGTTGAAGAACGAATCAGTCAGGTGCAAAGGATTTAAGAGGGCGTTGGAGTGCCGCCATGTTGGATTTATTTCCCATAAGAGCAATGCTAAACTCGTCCCCGGAATATGTCATATAATTTCTTTATTTTTTGTCCGATTGGTTCATAATAAATAGCGTTTGAATCACAATTAAATTCCCCGTTCCTTTTGCGAGATCAGTTCTTTGTAAATAATTTATTAAATTCGGTAGAAAATGTATTAAAAGTAGTAAAAAACTTGCTTTGTTATTTCAAGTTAGTAAAAAACACTAATTTTTATAAAACATTCCTCTCGCAAACCAAATCCGCCTTGATGAACCCTTTATTTAGAGCTATAAACCATTATTTTCTGATTATAAATAAAAGAGTTATTTGACATCCCATTTAACATTGCTCTTATGGGGCAAAGGCAGAATTTGGATTGACTCCAACGCCCTCTTAAGGAACACTGCTGCACAACAATGTTTACTCTCTCTATTTTAACACTATAACTTAGCAAACCCAACCCAAATATTGCTGGGAATTTCATTACATAATAGTTAATAGACATGTTTTAATTTAATTTGTTTTTCGACCTAATAGCGCAAATTTAAAAACGTAAAATAAGTACAAAAATTTTAGCTGAAACATAATATCTTTGACTATACAGGGTGAACAACTTAACTGTGCCACCATTGGCATATCCTAAACTATGAGATTTAGAGAAAACTTTAAATGGGGAATATCACCTATTTTGTTAAGGCAATAAAAAATATGAATTTCATTTTCTTCTAAATGGTCGCCATTTCCCAATATGGCGGCCAATTAAAAAATTTCTTATGCGACACCCTATATTTTATGGGGTTTTTCAAATGTACATGTAATTTTAAAACCTTTTTATTCTTTAACACTTTTCTCTAAACCTAACGGTTGGGGAGCTACAGGTAATTAAAGTTCATTTTTAGTTCAATAAGAATAACATGGGCCAAACTTTAACTGTCTATAACTCCGAAACCATTCAGTAAAATAAAAAATGCTCAAGAATAAAAATGTCTTAAAATTATGTTTGAAGAACATTTTACACATAAAAATTATCATTTATGCATTAATTAACTTACTTCCAATATGGCGGCCAAAAAATAAAAGTTAATAAAAATTTATGTTGTTATGAAAAAAATGGCATTATAACATAATTTAAGACATTTTTATTCTTGAGTATTTTTTATTTTACTGAATGGTTTCGAAATTATGGACAGTTAAAGTTTGGCCCATGTTATTCTTATGGATATAAATTTGAACTTTAATTACCTGTAGCTCCCTAACCGATAGGTTTAGAGAAAAATGTCAAAGGATAAAAATGTTTTAAAATTACATGTACATTTAAAAAAACACCATAAAAGATAGGTTGTCCCATAAGAAATTTTAAAGTTGGCCGCCATATTGGAAAATGGCGGCCATTTAGAAGAAAATTAAATTCATATTTTTTATTCCCTTAACAAAATAGGTGATGTTCCCCATTTAAAGTTTTCTCTAAATCTCATAGTTTAGGATTTGTCAATGGTGGCACAGTTAAGTTGTTCACCTTGTATACACTAACGTGTATATAATAGTCTTTAAAATAGACTTCTCATAGCATAGGCGTGTTTAAAACCTATTGACGGTGGTGCGATCTTCTGCGTCGTACATGAAGTACAAGTGACATATGATAAATAAAAATCAATATTACCACTCTTCTTAACCAAGATGAAACATTTTATAACTGAGAGTTTTTGCAGCACTGTAAATCCAGCTGAATAGTAACAACATTGATGGCAGCGAATCTGGCGATACGTACACGAACTTAACAAATTTTGGTATCAAACAAAAAACGAGAAGTCTATTTACGTTAGTGTAGGCCTACATAGTCAATGGTAATAATAATAATAATAATAATAATAATAATAATAATAATAATGGTCTAATACAAGTAATGATTGTACGGGAAAACATTTTTTCGCTCCAAGGATTTTTTATTTTTTATTAAAGGGGTTTTAGCAACGAGGAATCGGTTTGAGCTGGTCCCTTGTCTGAGAAAAATCCATTTTTTACCCTAGAGCCCTTCAAAGTTTCCATGTTATTCTTATGGGAATTTTTAAATTGAACAAAAATCAACTGATAACTGTAGATATAAATTAATGTGTTCCATCTCTAACCTATAGTTTAGGACCGAAGTTCAGCACCCTTCGACCTGGCGAGTGAGCCAAGAAAATGAGCTCGTCTTAGAAAGGAAGAGGGCGAGTGAGCGGAGAGAACAAGATTTGTGTGAGAACGAAAGTAATAATTTTACCGCTTAATTAATTAAGTAATAATTTTTAGCTTAAGCTCGGCCCTTGGTACTTATACTAAGAATTTCAGTTACCTGCTAGTCTTTTAACATCAAACCTGTTTAAAGATTTTCATACAACCTTGCATTTGCAAGGTTATTGTTAAACTTTGGCTACCGTACACATCTCCATCGTGATGGAAACGAATAGAAAGTAACGTTAACATTCGATTCTGATGTAGTCTTGATCAGTTACAACCCCGTCTATTAGACAAGATCAGAGATAATGAGCCCAGCAAGAGAGCGGTGCGTGGCCAACCCGGGACCACACAAGCACAAAACTGTCAATCCCAATCCCATTGGGAAACGATCGCATGCGCCCTATAACCATCACGACCGTGTCCCTGAGGTTGCCCAACAGTCAAGCCCCCAAATCTACGTCCCATCTCGGTCCCTTTCTACATCTGGAGGTCTCATTGCCGCTCGAAAAGTTGAAAGACCGACTGTAACGTGAACACTTTTTAGATTTAGTTTCTTTTTCATTTACATAGGTGTGAATGAAAGCTCAGTTTCGTCGCAATTTATTTGAGATCCCCTGGTGCTATAGAAAAACAGCAAGCCAAATGAGAAATATATGATACTGTATTATTTACACAATTAATGAATCGAAATGAAAGCCGAAACGTTGTTATATAAAAATACCCTCTTTTTGCACACAAGAGTATGGCCCCCTTATTAACATCTCTCAAAGCCCCTTTTAGTTAAAGTTAAATGCAAAAGTGTTATGAAAATCAAATTTAACAAGCTCGTGCCGTCGTGAAGAACTGATTGGCTATCTTCATTTCATAAATAATACTAGCTGTTGCCCGTCACGGCTTCGCCCGTGTTGAATTTGTTTGAAATCTCTTTTAAGACCTACAAAATCTTCTTCCTTAACATATACATTAAGATTAATACATTGAAATAGTGTGAGCGGGGCACATATGAGCAAAGAGGAACAATCATGTCAAATATTAACCCTGTAGGCCATAGCATAGAGGAACGTTTAAGTCCAGTGGGTTGGAGCCCTAAAGGACTTCAAAAACTACTATTTTTCCAAAACAGTTTCTTAGTACTGTACTTTTGAGTAAAGAAGAATGTAAACTTAAAAATTTTAACCCCGTAGGATATATGGTAACTTAAAGGAACGTCCATGTCAATTTCTAACCCCGTAGGCCATAGAGTAATTTTTAGGTCCAGTGGGGCGGACCCGAAATGAATTAAAAACCATATTTCCAAAACAATCTCTTAGGGACTACCTATGGGCAAAGAGGAACATCCATGTCAAATTTCTACCCCGTAGGCTATCGTTTTTAAATCCTGAGGGGCGGAGCCCTTGATTAGTTAAAAAACTATACATGCAAATCCGTTTCTTTCTACATTTGAGTAAAGAGACATGTCCTCGTCAAATTTTAACCAGTAGGATCTATGGTAACAAAAAGATTCTGTGGGGCGGAGCCCTAAAGGAAATTCGCAAAATCGTTTCTTAGTGAATGCCCATGACCAAAGAGGAACATCAGTGTCAAATTTAACCCAGTAGGCCATAGAGTAATTTTAAAGACCAGTATTGTGAAGCCCTAAAGGACTTCAAAAAGTATATTTGAAAAACATTATTTGTTCAAGTCATATACAGTAATACATGAAGCAAATCACACCCCATTAGTTTAATAATTTTCTATAATTATCATATCTTTTCAATATTTGTATATTAATTCACATGCCATTGTTTATAACATTCTTTACTCTTGTTTTGAATAGGCCTAGACCTCCATCTCATCTCTCTTTTCAAGGTCTTAATTTTATTTGTAATAGTTTACCTCAGGTCCTTCGAGAATCTTTATTGGTTCCCTTCCAGTATCTAGTATCTTGGTGAATAGCTATTAACAAAGATGACTGTCTATGCCAAAAATTAACCCTGTAGGGTCTATAGTAATTTTGAGGTTATTTGGGGCAGAGCCCTGAAGGAAATGTGTAGACCCCCCACTTTTTATTGAACACCTATGGGCAAAGAGATTACTCCAAATTTCAACCCCGCAGGCCCTATAGTTTATAAATTCCGTGTTTCTTTCAATTCGTATTGTAATTGGCCATAACTGTAACATTATATTGAAATTTCGAAGAAATTTGAGGTGGAGCCTTGAAGGGATTTTTGTAAAAGCGTTCCTTATTGAGCCCCTATGAGCAAAGAGGAACTTCCATTACAAAATTAAACCCTGTGTGCCCCAAAAGTAATTTTGAAGTCCGGTGGGGCGAAGCCCTAAAGATTATTTCATAAGCAATTCTTAGTGAGCACCTATGGGCAAAGTGTGTCTTCCATTTCAAATTTCAACCCCTTAGGTCATATGGATTTTCATATTCGTTGTTCCCTAGATTTATATTTATATTAGAATTTTGCGAAACAGTTTCGTAGTGAGTACGTACATATGAGCAAAGAGGAACGTCCACGTCTAATTTCATCATCATAGACCCTAAAGTTTTTCATATTCGTTGTTTCCTAGATTCAAACTAAAAATTAGCTATGAATAACATTAGATAGAAATTTTGAAGTCCTATGGGGCCAAGCCCTGATGGAATTTTTAAAAACCGTTTCTTAGTGAGCATTTTTTTAACACAGAGAAACGTCCATGGCAAATTTCAACCCCCTATACCCTACGGTTATAAAGATTCGATGATAATGAGTGAGTGGTGTTTGACAAAGTAGATTAAAACTCGAACTAATAAAAATTTTTACACCAGTTAAATTGTTTACAAAGATAAAAATATTGTCATATGGTTACGTCTTCCTTTAAATGTATTTTTTCACTAACAGCTGATAGCTTTGAATCTTCAACACCAACAGCTAATTACATCAAATCTTTGAGGTCGTGTGGGGCGGAGCCCTGAGGGAATTTTGAAATACCGTTTCTTAGTGAGCACCTATAGGCAAAGAGGAACTTCCATCCCAAATTTCAACCCTGTAGGTCCTATAGTTTTGGAGATTCGTTGTTTCCTAGATTCGTATTTTAAGTGCTCCATAAGAATAACATTGTAACGAAATTTCAAACTCGTGTGGGGCGGAGCCCTGCAGGAATTTCGCAAAACCGTTTCTTAGTGAGCATCAATGGGTCTAAAGGAACGTCTATACCAAATTTCAATCCTTCAGGCTGGCTAGTTTTGGAGATTCGTTGTTGCTTTGGTTTGTATTAAAAATCCCCCATAAGAATAACATTGTAACGAAATTTTCAAGTCGTCCGGGGCGGAGCTCTGACGGAATTTTGCAAAACCGTTTCTTAGTGAGCTTTTTTTAGAAAAGATGAACATACATGCCAAGTTTTAACCCTCTAGGCCTTATAGTTTTGGAGATACTCTGATAAGTGAGTGAGTGGTATTTGACAAATATATAGTAGATTGATTGATAAATCTTAATATTAAGAGTCTGCAGTACCTCCGCCATCTTGATTATTAGTCCCACAAGAAAAATGTTAATTATAGGTGTCTTTGAAACACTTTATCTCGATAATCTTGCATCGGATTTGCATGAATATTAAAAAAGGTTCACAATAATGGTATGGCGGTTCATGTGACATGGATAATTTTTAATAAGCCTCCTAAAAATTGTTTAACATGGTTTAAAATTAATGATAATATACATTGTTTTTTTATTCATTATTCGAGTGGATATTTTTTAAATTTTCAATTGCGTCAAATGAAAGACACTATGGTAAAATTTAAAATGACATCAAGTGTGTAATTTTCAGACAAAAAACAAACTCAGTAATGTTTCAAATTTAACATTGTTCTTATAAATGGGACAAAACGCCGAGGTACTGCAGACTCTTAATTTAAATTAGAAACCCCAAGATGAAACCTCTAGCTGATGTATGGAGCTTTCTCCATCACTAATCCATGAGAGAAAAAATTTATGACACTTCCACATCTATAGTCATCCACCAGACTCCATCTTTTGAAGACTGGCATAAAAGCCACTCAAAATATACCCCTACATTGAAAATTATAAGAAGTTAACACCTCGACAAAAGTGGTGGATTGGTTTTAGAATATATAAAAACAACTGATTTATGTACTCAAATAATCTTACGGTAAATTGTTGAAGATCAATCTCTTAAGCACTCCCATTAATTCATCCGCTTGAATCAGCTTCTCAAGTCTGGTAGTCAAGTCCTCTTTAGAAATCATCATCCGCGAACATCTTTTGTTTTTCATTTTTTTTTTTTTTTTTAGACAAAGTTGTCAAGCCTTGACCATAGATGACCAAAAAGTGTTAAGCATTTGCACCATTGTAACTTGATATTTCAGCTCAACAGTGATTGTGGAAGTTTCTACGCTCTCAAATCGTTGGCGTAATCATTGAGAATTTAATAAACTTCTATTCAAGGCAATCTTGGTTACGCTCTTAGTTTAACCCATGAGATTGACAAACAATTTTTGAAATTAACGTTGTTACTAAGCAACAAAATTAATAATGGTCAAACTTCATTGTAATAAAATATTATACCGTAATTCCTTTCATGGCTTTCCCATACAATATTTAGGATCCTATAAAGTTTCATCATCGTTCAAATTATCCGTCAACCTTCACAAGAATAATAAAAATCAACTTTTTGATATTTAAAACGGATAACATCCTATGTGTTAAAGCTACGGATATTAGATATTCGTATCTTCGAAGAACTCGGTTGTTGAAAAGTTTCTCTTTTGTCTAGATTTTTAAGTTGTTGCTGTAGGTTTTCCTTATGAATTTTACTAATTTAACTTAAACCAATGAAAACGCTAACTATTTTTAAAACCTCGAAGCATATTGATTTTCCATACCAAACCAAAATCATATAGTGCCAGCCATACACTATAGCGCGTACGCTCGAAGCGTCAAGCAAACGATCATCCACTCAGCCGGAATTAAAAGCGGCGGGCTCAAAAGTACTTTTTCCCGACCGCATTAAACTGGCGATCATTCCCAGCAAAAAGAGAGGGGTTAATAAGTAGGTGTCGCTGGATTAACCCAAATTTGATTCGCTTCTTGTTTTTATAGATTTTCGCAAGTACCATTCGTCGCGGCTTGTAGATTAGAAAGGTCCGCCTAATCGCCGGCATTACCCGCAAGAGTTACGAGCGTCCTTGGGCCCTGGGCAGTGGGCACCTGCAGCGCGATCTAAACTTTTTACACGTCACTTACACACCCGCACTGGGGTAATGTTTCATTTTCAGACGTATTAGGCTTTGGGTAATAACGTAATGGCGTTATTCGAGAGTGGAGCCGATTTTTTGCGATGGCACCATAATAAGTGACGTAATATGTGATGGTTCAAATAGGTTGACGAAGAATACGAGGATTGTTTTCGAGTATGGGGTAGGAGACTTTGTCGTCACTACTAGCGATTAGGTACTGTTCCACTTCACTATACCGAATTTATTATTCGACACAACACAATAAACACATACAAAGATTAGCACTTAATAGCGCTATATAAATGCAGCACAATGTTCACAACAAACTGATCCACTGTTCACTCCAACTCACTAGTTATACAACAACCCACTGACTATGCGGGTGCAGTTCAAATATAATTCTAAAAATTTACAAGTAATTTCCAGAGAATTCGGGTTTTCTTGTGTTCATTCCAGAAGCAGACAACTTGAAAAACCCTCGAGAAACTTAGGTTAAGTTACCGTACTGAGAATTAACATGTAAGCAATGCGACATGATCAAACAAAAGGAATTAATCGTCATAACAACTGGATAAAAGCGGAAGTACTGTTAAATAAACATTAATTTAAACATATACTGAGTTACTTATTCCGTTACTTTCTAGATCTTCTTCTAGAAACTTCTTCTAGCTAGTTGCCGAGAGCCACTAATGAGAAAGATAACTATAGAATCGAAAATTAATTAAGTAATATGCAAAATAATAATTGATAGAAGTTAAGACTAACTAATTTGATTTACCAAGTTACTGAATGAAATAAAGGTTATTGGAATATTGAAGGTTTTCATAAAATGCTAAGGGCAGGCTTAGCTAAAATACTGTAGGGCTAAACGCAATTAGACAGAAACATAGGCATTCATGCGACAACTTCAACATGATAAAAGAATTTGTAAATCGTACAGAAACCCTTTTGATTGATTGACATAGCTTCTCTACCAGCCCAATGTGTATTTGCCATGAACAAAGTCACGTAACTTCCTCATATCACTGTATTTCTTCTGTGGAATATATTTCGTTATCAGTTTCTGCAACTATTGTACAAACTATTATACAGTCTGCATAAACTATTTTGTCTAAAATTACCCAGTTAACCTTAACGTTGATATGTAAAACAGTTCGAAAGTAGTCAGCCATCTGCCATTAGATCGCCCACAGTTCATTAATAATCCTCGTCAACAATATAATATCATGAGTGCTTATTTTCGCTTTTTTCGATAATGTTCATTTTTCGGAAGTCCATCGGAGTCCTGAAACGGCAGCAGTCCCGTTACAATAATTACTGCTTTGCGATACACGAGCGAATGCGATATTTGCCAAGTTAACGGTCATGCGTTTAATGTTCTTGTGCGGCAGTTTTCATTGAACGTCTAATTTGGACAGCATGAAATGGATCTTCAACGCCTTCTGGTCGAGCTTCTTCATTACGACCCCCAAAATTAAAGAAAGTCATCAGCTCCAGCCAATTTGTTTTTCATTCAGAACACGTTAATGAACAGTGAATTAGAATTAAAATTTTCTTTGTTAATTTCTTACAGGCTGTTATCACAGGTTTGCCGTATTCATTGGTTGAAGAGATAATATAATAAATTGTGTTTATAATAAAATTCAACGAATCTTCCACATAAATAAGCCTACACTGTGAGACCCTTGAAATAAACATAATTTTAATCAAAAAGCCTAATCATCGGTTACGACGAATGTGTTGAGAATTTCTTTGAACTAAAATTTTATTATTTCGTCAAGATAGTTAAGTTTTATATCCAAAGCCGGTTTAATCTTGTTCAGAACCCGTTATTTTTAGAATTATTGATCAAAATTAAACCAGTCTAATAAAAGTTGAACATCCCGACAAATATTGTGCCCAAGACACCATATTATTACTATTCATAATCAAGTTTTCTTCAAAATTTGATGATGTTACACAAACAATGGGTATTATTTACGTGTGCTAGAGCAATTGTAAATTGAAATAACAAAGATTACCGTAAATTAATCAAAATCCTGAATCAACTATGCAAACAAAATGTTTCGTCCTATACGATTCAAACGTTAAGTTATAGTTTGATACTGTATTTCATAAAACCAGCTAGTTTTACGAAACAAGATCAACTATGAGTCTCTTATGCCGCTCCACTTGTCACTTATAGTTTATGTGTTTTCAGCTTTACCGTGGAGCTCCGACCGTGATATATGGCGGCGAGATTCGTCCCAGACTTCCACCAGAGGCGCCGCCGGTGTAAATTCTCATTTTCACCCAGATTTCACGGACTTCACTTGTCATCAGCAACACCAACACCCTATACACGGCGAGTTGTGTGATATTGTGATGCCACACGGTGGCGAGCCAGTCAACAGGTTTACCTGAAATGTGTTTAAGCAAACATGCGGCAAATGTTTGTACTTTCTAAAAATTTTCCAGTACTTTCAATTTTCGTTATGATTGTTGACCAAATGTCTTTTTGACGAAATATAGACTGCCATTTCTGATAAAGTAAATTTTTGTGGTCTTTAAACGTCATTTAAATAATCATTTAAGACCATCATAATATTTAAGTTTAAATGTTGACAAAAGAAATTAAAAATGTATATCGTGTATATTATTGGGGGTTGCATGTCAACCAATATCGATAGTTCAGGTACGGTATATAAATTTCTTCGATACTATTTTGTAACTCATAGCCACTATGATAACATTTCTGATAAGTTTGCTGTTGCTAAGATACTGACAGAAATAATTTCTTTGTGTAAATATTTGCACGCTGTTTTCTTAGAATTTAAAATACCATTTTAGAATTCCGTTCTGTTCATGAGTTTTCTCATAATACTAAGAATTGAGTTTGAAATATTTGTATCCTCCGAAATACGCTCTAGACAAAAAATTGTAGAAACAGAACCTCAAGTTACATGTCCATGAAAATGCAATATTTCCCTAATTATTTTTAGGTTAGTTTACTGTCTCACCAATACTTCTAGTAGCATTAACAATTTTCTGAAACCACAAAATATTTTGGTAGCACAGAGATCTCCTGAAAGTTCCGTTCCAAGTCCACGTTTTCCCGGATCCGGAAACACCTCAAAGAGCGCTCCTTCTCTCGAACCATTGCCAAATTCCCGCGCGTGCGCTCTCGTAATCTTTCTTTACTGCTCATTGTCGAGATAATGTGACAGTAATGCGGCTACCGCACTGCTCCCAGCGGCCGTTCCCGCAACTACCGATACCGCATCTAACTATCGGACAATTGATTTTTATCGTGACTTTTTGACTCCGCTCGATCCTATCGCCCTTTCTGGAGCGGTAGCCGCAACGGGTTTCGAAATGTAAATTATTGCGACATTGTTACGCCCGGCCTCTTTGTTTCTGTAAATACGTTAGAGGAGGGAAATGCGTTGCGTAATGAATCACGTGTAGCCGGTGTTATTGAGGGTGGCTCAGAACCAAATTGTTAGGGAAATAAATTAATGAAAAATGTAATTTTTATATACAAGGATAGTAGCTTACTCTTTGTTGTTTTATGTGCAGGTTTTCGTAACATCTGAGATGAGATAATAGTAGGCCTAATAGTTTACATGTTAAATGAAAGCCCTATATCTTTAGCGCACCTATGTTCTAAATTAGTAGTTATGCGAAATCCTTTTTTTATTAGCATGATACGTGTTGTTTGTAATCAGAAATGAAAAAAAAAAAAAAATGTCTACAACACTAAAAAATATATTTACACTTATACTGCAAAGAATACAGACAGTAAATATATTAAAAGATGGAAAATGGCAATCGATTTCGACCGGACACACCGATCTTCATCAGGCCCAAAGAGAGAATGACAGAATCCAACATGGCGGACAACAATATAGAGACAAATGGCGTCATAGTCACATGACTTCCTTCTTCACTGCTTACTGCTTAGCAGTGAAGAAGGAAGTCATGTGACTATGACGTCATTTGTCTCTATATTGTTGTCCGCCATGTTGGATTCTGTCATTCTCTCTTTGGGCCTGATGAAGATCGGTGTGTCCAGTCGAAATCGATTGCCATTTTCCATCTTTTGATATATTTACTGTCTGTATTCTTTGCAGTATAAGTGTAAATATATTTTTGAGTGTTGTAGACGTTTGTTTTTCATTTCTTATGCTAAATCATAAAAAAATACATTTGTTACTTTTTTGCAAACCATATTTCATCACGTTCTTAACAAAGAGATTATATTATACAACCAACATATTGTATTATACAAGTGTATGTCATCACAACATTCATGTGAACCAGTATACTGTGGCAATGACAATGCGTACCGCTCGCCAACCACAGCATTCAAGTAATGGTCGCTTGTTATACTTTTGTCGTTGACTAATATCAATAAATTGTATCAAGCTATTATTTGGCATTAAGACAACTCATTGTAAAAATATTGATCTATTCCAAAACATTTTTGTAGCTCTAAACATGAAAGCTAAATGGCTACAAAAAATCTGGCGGTACGGCTCCATGGCAGCTTGTGCTCCTAGACCAGATCTTTGGGAAATCTGATCATGATCAAGTTAGATTCGATTAGATAATCGATAATCCCTATATTACGTCAGCATTTTGCATGTAGAACTTGCTTTTGTTCACTTTAACCACAAAAACCTATCTCAATTTAACTTACAAAATTGTTTTTATAGACTACAATAATGTCCCCCCCTTCCGCTCAGTGACTCCAAGACAACGATATGCCAACCAAAATACATCCATATTTATGTTCCCATATTTATGTTCCCTACATAAATAGTTTTACAAGTTTTTCTTAGTTGATTTCATTTTTGTTAAACATTTTTTGGAGATGAAAATTTAATGAGTTACATGAAACTCTGTCTTACCTAGCCTACTAACAACCAATTCAAAATACTAGATACATCCTGTGGATTTTCATATTAAAAATATAAGGATACCAATTAAGTATTTAGGTAAAAAATAAATTCAACGACAAATAACTCCACAAGTAAATGTAAGATTTTAACTATCAATAAAGTAAATAGTATATTCTATATTTTGTAGCCGCGTATTTTATGGCCTCTGACTATAATAAGTCTGACTATAATTATTAAGCATTGTTAAAATTAGGTAGATAGACAACCGATACTTCAGGCCGAGGACGTCGTTGTCGCCCACGGCTCTAACCAGCGTGAAGGCCCCAGTGTATTTCTGCCGGTGATCTCGCGGTCTCCGAGACAATGAGGGGCGTCTCGCTATTGGCGAGAGATTGATAAATGAACTCATCCTGTCGTCGGGCCCACGCTTCGTGTTTTGGGCTGATAATTTCATTGATGAGGTGGGACGGTGGCGTCCTCTTGTGATCCAGCTACTTGGAGGTCACGAATTGTGGATAGTAAGCGATGGCTTGTGTATGCGATATTTCCTAGGGAATTAATGTCCGCACTAGTGAATATTAAGTTTATCCATAAAGACCATTTTCATAATTAGACCAATTTGTAGATGTGAAGTCGAAATTATGGTTCGGATCCCTCTTTAAACTGTAGGTCCCTAGATACCACTGACTGTTGGCCTAGAATATACAGTCCTGTCTAAGGAG
Source organism: Neoaliturus tenellus (assembly GCA_030545055.2). Taxonomy (NCBI): domain Eukaryota; kingdom Metazoa; phylum Arthropoda; class Insecta; order Hemiptera; family Cicadellidae; genus Neoaliturus; species Neoaliturus tenellus. The sequence continues at coordinate 118,556,414 of CM061536.1, forward strand.
AATGTCGCGGAGTTAAGTCAGTAACAAGACTACAAGATCGCGCCCCAATCATTCTACACTCATCTCTCATTCATATTCAGGTTAAAATACCCACTATGTGAGGTCCCTGTCTAACAATAGTGATATAGTGATAGTGATATAGTGGACTATAAGCAAATCCCATGTGAGATTTGAATTATATAATTTACTAGCTGTTGCCCGTCACGGCTTCGCCCGTGATTAAATTCATTTTACATGTAATAATATATCTTTAAAGAGCAACGAAATCTTCTTTCTTAAGAACTGTGTAAGCAGAGGAGTGAATTTTGCAAAAAGTTTTATTAATGAGCACATATGAGCAAAAAGGAACGAATATGTCAAATTTCAAACCCCATAGACCTTATGTAGGGGGCTCTAAAGGACTTCAAAAACTATATTTGCAAAACCATTTTTTATTTAGTAGGCAACACAACAAGTAAAAAGGTACGTCCACGTCAAATTTCAACCCTGTAGGCTATATAGTGATTTTGAAGTCCAGTGCCCGGAGCGATGCCATAAAGGACTTCAAAGACTTTTTTTTTGTAAAACCGTTTCTTAGTGAGTACACATGAGTAAAAAGGAACGTCCACATTAAATTTCAACCTCGTATGCCCTAGAGTAATTTTGAAGTCCAGTGGGGCGCAGCCCTAAAAGACATCAAAAACTATTTTTGCATAATTGTTTCTTAGTGAGTACAAATGAGTAAAGCGGAATGTCCAAGTCAAGTTTCAACCCCGTATGCCCAAGAGTAATTTAGAAGTCCAGTGGGGCGGAGTCTTAAAGTACTTCAAAAACTATAATTGAAAAACCGTTTTTTAGTGAATACCTATAAGCAAAGAGGAACATAAATACTAAATTTCAACCTCATTGGCCCTAGAGTAATTTTTAAGTTCACTGAGGCGGAGCCCTAAAGGACTTAAAAACTAATGGACTTGTGTAACTGTTTCTTCATGAGTACACATGAGTAAAGAGGAACGTCCAAGTAGAATTTCAACCCTGTAGACTCTATAGTAATCATGAAGTCCTGTGGGGCGGAGCCCTAAAGGACATAAAAAACTATATTTATAAAACCGTTTCTTAGTGAGAACATATGAGTAAAGAGGAATGTTTACGTCAAATTTCAACCACATATGTTCTAGAGTAATTTTGAAGTCCAGTGGGGCGGAGCCCTGAAGGACTTCCAAAACTATATAATAATAATCTTTATATTTGCAAAACTGTTTCTTAGTGAACACTTGTGAGCAAAGAGGAACGTCAATGCCAAATTTCAACAACGGATGCAATAGAGTAATTTTTATGTTCTGTGGGGCGGGGGGGCCCTAAAGGACTTCAAAAACTATACAACCTTTTCTTAGTGAATACCTTTGAACAAAGAGAAATGTCCATGCCAAATTTCAACCCCATTGGCCCTTGACCACTTTAATAGACCCGAGGGGCGGAGCCCTGAAGATAATTTCCAAGAGCGTTTCTTAGTGAGCATACCGATGGGCGATGTGGATCTCCCTTTGAAAATGTTCCAAATAATTCTATTAGGTCATATGGCTTTTCAGATATGTTTTTCCTAGATTCTTATTAAAAATTGGCCATAAGAATAACATTAGAAATTTTGAAGTCCTGTGTGGCGGAGCCCTGATGGAATTTTGCAAATCCGTTTCTTAGTGAGCACCTATGAGCAAAGCAGAACGTCCATGCCAAATTTCAACATCGTAGGTCTTATAGTTTTCTATATTCGTTGTTTCCTAGATTTGTATAAAAATTGGCCATAAGGATAACATTAGATAGAAATTTTGAAGTCCTGTGTGGCAGAGCCCTGATTAAATTTTGCAAAACCGTTTCTTAGTGAGCACTTATGAGCAAAGCAGAACGTCCATGCCAAATTTCAACATCGTAGGTCTTATAGTTTTCTATATTCGTTGTTTCCTAGATTTGTATAAAAATTGGCCATAAGGATAAAATTTCATAGAAATTTTGAAGTCCTGTGTGGCAGAGCCCTGATGGAATTTTGCAAAACCGTTTCTTAGTGAGCACCTATGAGCAAAGAAGAACACCCGTGCTAAATTTCAACATTCTAGGTCTAATAGTTTATCAGATTCGTTGTTGCTTTGATTTGTATTAAAAATTGGCCATAAGATTAACATTAGATGGAAATTTTGAAGTCCTGTGGGGCGGAGACCTGAAGGAATTTTGCAAAACTGTTTCTTAGTGAGCATTTTTGAGCAAAGTGGAACCTCCATGCAAAATTTCAACTCTCTATACCCCATGGTTATGGAGATTCTCTGATACATGAATGAGTGGTATTTGACAAATATATAGTAGATTTCACTGCAATAATGTACTTTAATCCCAGAAAAAAAAACAAATTTGGTCTAAATTTAATTTTGAAAATCGGAATTTTTAACATTGGTCTTATGGGTTGCTATTTTGGTAAAGAAAGAACAACTAAAAGTAAACAAAAATAAAGAAACATTAATTTTAAGCAGTTTTTTTAACAGCTGTTATTTGTGAAGAGTCTGGTGTAGATTTAATAGATTGATTACCATGACACTATAACAAAAGTGAATTAAGACCAACGAGCAAGGCTCGGTTGACCCGGTACTTTATATTAAGTTTCAACGAACTCTACAAACATGAACGCTTATTGTTATGAACTTCTATGGCAGTACCGCAGGTATAATAATAAATCCTCACTATGCTGATAATGACAATACATCACATGTCATTTGAAAACTTGAAAATCTACGAAACAGTCGACGAAACAATGACGCAGCGACTAGAGGTAATAAAGCAAAACGTACCTATTTTCGTAATTATGTTTTCCATCAAATTGTAAATTTGTTTAGCGTAAATGTTGATCAACATTAAGGAGTGAAATCAAAGAAGAAACCCCGATATTTAATGGATAAAACTGCATTACAACTAATATAAACAATGATAAACCGAGCCATGACAAAAAACGTCTTAATTAAAGAAAGTTGTTACTCCAATGATGGATAACAAAGTAACGCAAATTTCGTAATGTACCTAACACATTTAGAATTGCCTTTCTTGTATTAATAAAATACCCCCGTCGCAGCCGACCTGCGTACTCAGCAAATTTCAAAGGAGATTGGGATTTTATATTTTCCCCATAAACACCATGTGCGTTAGTATGTAGGTTTGCTGCCATGACATTTTGTTAAAATGTAATGGTTAGGTAAGGTAAATATCAAATTGTATTAATATTCGGCACTTTTTAATTTTCCCCATAAACTCCATGGAAGTGAGTATGTATGTTTGCCACCATGGCCGTTGTAGGCAAATAAATATCAGTTAAACACTACGTAGTGAAAGTACATACCAAGTTTAATCTAGTTATGCCAATAAATAAGAGAGCTACTGGGGTTTTTTTTTTATTTCCTTTAAGATTAATATGGGAAACCTATTTTTAGCTTATATCCGGAATCTGTTAAGCTAGGTTAATAATTCACAATACTAAATCGATTTTTTAAGGTCTTTTAAGTGTTATCAGTTAAAATTGTTGAATTTTGAAAATTGAGGTGTAAAAATGTCAAAAACCCATTTTTGATCCTTTTGAAACCCCATGAAACCCCGTTTCCATAATCCGATTATGCTGGTTCGTGAACTCATGAAAATAGACCTGGTCTTACACCTCCATACCAAATTTCATCGGAATCGGGCGTTCCTTTCAAAAATTATCAGTACAACGGACACACACATGTATATTAAAATGAACGAATGATGTTTTGGCTTCTGGGGACCTTAAAACAAACAAGTATTTTGGTCCCGGACCAAGGTTTCACCATGACTACTACCGTAATAGCGTGTTCAATATAGGTAAATGCCCTAATTAGAAAATAAACTTTAAATGCGAACCCCTATCAAATATAAATATAGAATCAAAACCACCCTTGTCCAAACACTGCCAAAACAGCCTCGGCGGCGGCTCGGCAGATCCGTGCACCTGTGCCGATAGCCACGCCATTGTTGGCCGCGTTATCCCATTTATCCTGTGACCTTGGCCATTCAGGCGAGGCACGCGTTGCCGAGGCATTCCACCTCCGGTGACAACCTCTTACAATTCGGTCTTCATCTTCTTTCAGCCTTTTTTATGAGAGCGCTTTCCTTCCTTTTGTGCCGGCGTTTTGCTAGCTGCAGCGGATGAATGGGGACAAAAGCATTCCTGGCATCTACCTGTGCCTCCATTCACCGGTTAAATGGCTTTGCAATGCAGCATCCGACGCTCACCTGTTCACTGGGTTTTTTGGGAGTCTGGAATTCTGGAATTTTGTGGTGCGAGCGAGGAGATTGGCAGAGTTTTTAAAAGTGGAACCTGATAGGGCCGTATTCGTGTGAAACCAAGTTGTGGAAAAAGTTTTAAATTATAGTAGGTCTATACAGATACCTGTTCATTTAATTATTAAAGTGCCAGGGGGACCGAGCTTATGCTCAACCTTATGACGCATCACTTTCCTTTCTCAGATAAAGCTCTTTCGCTCGTCTCACCCGCCCTCTTATATTTTAAGACGAGCTCGTTTGCTTCGCTCACTCGCCGGGCCAAAGGGTGCTGCACTTTGGTATAAATTCGTTGAATCATAGGTTAAATATGTAACATGTTGGTTCATATCTATAATTATTAGCTTATTTTTGTTCAATTTGGTAGCTAATTTGAAAAGTCCATAAGGATAACATGGGAACTTTGAAGAGCTGTAGCACGGAAACCGGATTTTACCCAGCTATGGAACCAGTTCCAATTAATTTCTCATTGCTGAAATCAACATAAAAATCAAAAATACTTCGATAGAAAAACTTTTGCCCGTACAAACATTACTGGTTTTAGAGTATGAATGGTTAAACAGATTAATTTCTATAGTCCACTACGTGGTAGTTTTTAGAGGGATAGTCCCTCCTTACAATCTTCTTCAGTTAACACTTCTTTCCTAGCATGAAAATAAATTTGATTACACCGGACTAAAATACAGAACATACTACCGTCGTACCGTACTCGAAATAAATCCATAAGAGAAAATTTCTGTAGCGCCAATGACCCTCAATAATTTAAAAACCTAAATATTTCGAAAAAATCATAATTCAAGGTGGAAATGCAGTAGTAGTTTTCAATAATTTTGAGTCATGAATTTCCAAAAGGTTAGAAAAATCTTCTACACAGCAATGAACTCTTATTGTTTCGTCAATTTTTACATTATCTTTATATAGGCCTAGTACATCAAGAAGTCCTACAGAGAATACACAACAAATAACTTAATTTTTAAAAGGCAAATATACTAAATGTACACTAGATCAAAAAATCTATATGTCACTGAAATTGAGACATTGTTGTGACATAAAAAAGGGCAAATCTTCATAGAATACAATTTCATCAAATTCCACAAAAAAGATCCTAAAACGAAAACTCCTTCTCAACCCGACACAATAAATTCTATCCACGTGGCAAATAAGGATGGTTCACAAACAGCCCCGGCGTGTGAAGGGTATTTCAATCGGCCGATGTATAATGTATAATGTATGTGGTCAACAATGGACTGGCATGTAGGCAGTCCTCCCACCGCTGCCCGGCTCCCGCCTTTTGTCACTACTAATTATACCAATCACACCGTTTGAGATTAGATCCAATTTAAATGTATTCATAACATGACTGATCGGCTCTATCTGATCGGCTACCGGATTGATCTGATCGGTCGCTTATCGGCTGATCTGCGTACCCCCTGGTACTCAGTGACAAATGTCTGATTGATTCATGAACGAATTGCTACTTTGGTTGTTACGTCATAGTGATTTGTTTTGGTTATATATACTGGTTTGTCGTACAGGCTTCCTTATTAATTTTGCTGGGCGTTACTAAACAAGTTTTTTTTTATACATTGCAATAACTTTTTTTTGCCTGTCAAACCATACATTAAAGCAGTTATGTTTGAAGTCTATTTTGTAACACATAACCTTAATTACCTTTAATAACAAGACGACTATTGTACAAAAAAATCTGATCTTATCTTTAAATTAGCACTGTTCGTATGGGAAAACTTTTTCCGTCCAATTTTTCTCTTTCTTTGAATGAAGGGGTATTTGGAGTTGGTCCCATCTCATTGATGGGAAAATCCTGTTTTCGATCTAGAGCGTGTTTTCAAAATTCCCATGCTATCCATAGAGATTTTTATGGCTGCTAAATTGAAAAAGAATCAGCTGATCGTAAATATAACCCAATATCGTGTGTTACACCTTTTAACCTGTGGTTCAATACATTTTTATCCAAGTGCAGCACTTTTGACCTGGAGAATGAGTGAAGAGAACGAGCCTTATAAAGGAATAGGGCGAGTGAGCGGACCGCACGAGGTTTGTCTGAGAAAGGAAAGTGACTCATAATAAATTTACCGAACATAAGCTCGGCCCCCATGGTGTAGTTAAATAGGCCTAATATAAAACAAACATTTGAGAACCGTAAACATATAAAAATGAAAGACCTTACTCACTGACTCAGTTCATGACTAATTCTCCAACTTCCCGACTAGCTATAGAGTACTGAAATTTGGTGAACTCGTTCTTTAGGCTTCAAATAGGAAGGTCTGCCTATTATTTTCGTATTAATATTCACAAAGGGCTACGCCCTAGACGTCCACGTGGTTACCATGTTATTCTTATGGAAGCAACATTTTTGTATTCTAAAATATGATTACTTAAAGGATCATTCATCTTATAAACAGCTGTTGTCGGGAAGATTGGTAATGAAAAAAAAACTAGACAATATAATCATTGACTATGTACACTAACGTGAATAGACCTCTCATCCAATGCATTTAGTTTGAGGCAAAAATTTAGATGTTTGGGGGACGCGGCACCAGAGTTGCTGCCATCGATCTTGTTATTATACAGCTGATTTTACAGTGCTGCAAAAACAGTTTACCAAAACATAAACATAACTTTCACTTATAAAATGTTTCATCCTTGGTTGAGAAGAGTGGTAATACTGATTTATCTATCATATGTTACGTGTACTTCCGTTGACGCCGCACGAGATCGCACCACCGTCAACAGGCTTCACACACGCCTATGCTATGAGAAGTCTACTCACGTTAGTGTACATAGTCAATGATATAATAGACTTGCGTCGTCAGCGACTTGTGAGCGTAGCGAACGAGCTAAAACTGACAGGGAGCTAGTGAGCGTAGAAAACGAGCTAAACCTCATGAGGAATGAGCGCACCTGAAGGGCAACAAATTTCTCAAGTTGGCATTGCGAGTTCACCATAAATGAAACCAGATCCATATTGTTGGGTGAATAAAAAGCCCTGCGAAATGATTTACTGAAAGGAAGATTTATTCTCAAAATTCTCAAATCACACAAACAAAAATAGAAAAAATAACCAACAAGCTCTACTAACTCGACTGTAATAACACATAGCACCACCGATAAGATACAAGATAGTGGCAACACTTATGTCTCGGCGGGGACAAGCAAATGCACCTCGAATGGTCGAAACACGAGAGGCGCAAAACGTTGGAGGTGTGGACGTGGACACGCTGGGATATCTTAATTGTGTGTAAAATACGCGCAGCCCGCTCCATACCGGCTGGATGTTGCGCTTGTAGCGCACTATCGAATAACTGGAATGGAGACACTAAAGTGTACAACGACAAAACAAAACGAAACGGACAAACCCACGCGCGACGGTCACCGTGTTATAAACATGCGCGCTATTGGTGCTCGTATGTATACGGCAAGTGCACCATATTGCTACGCCGCGGGCCGCGGGCACGCACTTGTAAATCGACCGGAACAAATTAATACTCTGTGTAAAGGTGAGCCTCTTACTCTGTGGATAATTTGCATACGTGCACTACCCTTTCTCACTTGTACTGCGAATTGTAGTGAGAACAGAACTATCTTTATACCAACGAGTTTAAACTATATAGAGTGCTACAAAGATAGGGAAGTTTGCCCCCTGTTGGTTGGCACCATTTTCCCCACGATTCCCGCTATTTTCTTAAAAACAGTCATTTATTTACACTTTCCCACATGTGATTTTCCATTTTACCCACACCTCTCCGATGTTTCTATAGTAGCGACTAACTTCACAGACCATCACATCAAAGTGTTTCTAAAAAAACAAATAACAAACAATCTTTTTAAAAGTCAATTGTTTTTAAAGTCAATGTGTGATTTTGAAGCTTGTAACGACCAATCAGAATAGCTACAACTGGTAACCGAGGAAACGAGGGTAAAGTGTGGGATTGTTACCAAGGACAGCGGGAATCGTGGGTAAAATGGCGCAAATCAACAGGGAGCAAAAAATTAACACGTGTAGTTAAATAGTTTACTCTAGTTTAGTTTAGTTCAGTTCACTCTTTAGTTTAACCCCGTTGTACACTATCCTTTCTCACTTGTACTTCGAATGGTAGTGAAAACAGAACTATCTATATAGTTGGTTTCCACTTGCTGTTCCTCAGACAACTAATTCTTACAGCATCCGATTATATATTTACAAAATAATACATTATTGAGCACTTTATTCAAAGCTGGATCTTTAATTCTTTTCAACACACTGTTTGCTGGAAATTACAGAGAATTATAAGAGAGTCTGTATACGGTACTTAAATTCTGCAGTTAAAATAACATAGTTTAATCTCGTAGGTCCTTCAGTAGATAAGGAAAAGCAAAGCTATCAGTACAACACAAACATTCTTAATTGGTAAAAGAAAGTTTTGGTAAATTTATTAATTTAATTCTAGCATGTCTTAAGCTAGGTTTACACGTGAGCGTTTTTCACTCTCAGAGAGTTTCGTTCTCTCAGAAAGTAGACTACTCGCAGAGTTGTGTACACAACTAGTTAATTTTCTAAGATAGCTCATTCCAGACAGTTTTCTGCAAGTACTATCAAAACCTGTCTGAGATTTTTTATGAGACTAACTAACTCTCTGGGAGTGAAAAACGAACTCTCTGAGAGTGAAAAACTAACTCTCTGAGAGTGAAAAACTCTCACGTGTAAACCTAGCTTTAAGCCGTCCACACTGGCTGAACATGTTCGCCAACGTTTTGTTTGTTGGTATTTATTTCTAACGTAAATCATATGGCCAGTAGTTGTTCATTTGTAATGTTTGTTGATTTTTGTGTTAGCCTCGAATGTTCGGCCAGTGCAGATGCGGCTTTACAAAACTGTTTTATCGCCAGGAAAAACCATTTCTTCCTTCACCAAAATTATATAAAGATTTAATTGAAAACCACCTTGCTCTCTTTCACGAACGCCTACATCCGAGGTATGCGATTCCACAAAAGATTCCGAACCAGTTTCGGGAGGCTTATATTGTACAGAATTGAGAGTTGTTGCCGTGTTGTCAGGTGCCGGCATTGTCCCCACGCCGGGCAGTTCTCCCCGACAGGTAGGGACTAGGGAGGCGCCGGGCTGCACCTCATCAATGGGACACCCAACACCAGGGCAGCTCCTTCAATGGAGTTTAGTTTTACAAATTACAAAAATATTAAAAGAATGTTATTCGATACAATAGGAGCTAAGGAGAGAGCTAGAAATTCATTTCAAGGTTTCTGTGCCACTAAAAGACTATTATGACGTACGGGTATGATATTGATTTTTATCTCCAATTACAATACTATTTTACTATAGTTAAGTATTATTGTATACGCAAATCATCTTAAAGCACACAAGCACACAGGCGATCAAAATTGCATTAAAATAATATTGCAGTAAAAAAATGCAATAACTCCCAGTACACTCAACCTTTTTTGAGGCCAGGTTTGTGCAAATTGCTTAGAATACAAAGCACTTTGAAATTATGTATGATATGAGCTAGGCCAATGATGTTTTCCCAAGACTTCCTTTAGGGACGTCGCTAATGGAAATCGTCAGGAAAACTGCATTGGCCTACGTCATATTATACATAATCTTACAGTGCTTTGTATTCTAATCAATTTGCCACAAACCTGACCTCAAAAGATGGAATATATCGGGAGATTTTGCATTTTTTTCTTTTAACAATATGATTTTAATGCAAAGTTTAATCACCTGCTATTTTTGACTCGTCGTCCTTTTGAAGTCTGGTTTTCGGCTTTGTATACTAACAGACACCTTTAATTTGAAGTACATATCAACATATGCTTACATTTAAGACTCTCGCCTTTCTCCTTGTGGACCGTCCCCAATTGGAGGTGTAGAGTCAATAAGTCCATGAAAAACAAGATATTTAAGTCTAACATAGGTGCGTAGAGTTAAATCTTATACCGCATAGAAAATAAATAGGGGGGAGGGGCCGTCCATAAATTACGTAATCGCTTTTTGGCCATTTTTGGACCCCCCCCCTCCCTAAAATTATCCTACCATCATAATTTGTCTGACCCCCCCCCCCAGAAAAATGACGTCATTTTTAACAAACCTCCGTTTTAAGTAAAAATAATGCTTTTAATCGTCAAAGCTACTTAAGTTCTATTCCTTATTCATTTATTAAGACTATTCATTAACTTTTGAACCCCATTTCGGCGGTAGTTTGTTGAAATAACTATTCAAACCGGATATTTTCATTTACAAACCACTGTAGTACAACATTATTTATAGTTGGGAGTTAAAATAAACTAAAATAAACTATAAAACAAGGCCTAAAAATAGTCTAATGTATTTTATTAGCTAAATATTTTATAATAGTTGAATCGTGTACAAATTTATCATTGTTTTACTGTTAAAATTTGATAGAAAACATCTTTTTTTCTAATGACGTCATTTCAAAGCCGACCCTTCCTTGCACATCGCCCTATCGTCATTTTCAATTTGGACCCCCCCCCCCTATTTTCAGATGACGCAATTTATGGACGGGCCCGAAAGGACTAAAAACATTCCCTGTATTTGAATTCCATCATTACCTAATCTATAAAACGTTCAACTCTAAACTTTCTAAATATCGCATTGAAACAACTGCTCTATCCAAAGATGCTTTCGACAATCAAAACAAAAAATTAGAACACCCCCGCACCTGCGACCAGAGGAGCAGGTAAGGTACATCCCGGATCAGCCGGATGCTGCTGTTTGTTCTGCAGCACCTGTGGGCCGGACTGTGTAATTTTCTGTTTAAAGGGCGGCTTCCTGCGCCCGGCTCGGATTTCCGAATGGGCCTGGGAAGCGCCCCCCTGTGGGATTCTCTGCCACCTCCACCCACACTCCACGTAATTATACACTGTCCCATCCCGCTAATCAGGGCGGGCCCTGGCCGTCGTGGTTGTGATGAATACGAGGTCCATCATCGGGCCCAGGGGAATCAGTGTGTTTCTTAATGTAGGGGGGGGGAGGGGGGGATTTGATTAGAAAGTAGAAATGAGTTAAAATTTTAAGCACTAGTTATCAGGAAGATGGAGAGTTTTGCAAATGTCTGACTGTACAATTTCATTTCAACTAGTGCAGCATAATACTTACTTGACTTATATTCGGCGTCCTGTGTCCCAATGGGCGTAGGAAATGTCACGTTCACCCAGGATTCCACGTTGAACCACTCACGAACCATTGGAGAGCTAGTAGTGAGATTTACATACCTCCCAATATTCATCAATATTATAAAAGCTATGTTTGATTCAAAATGATTTTAATTTTAATTTAAACTTAGAAAAGTAGGCGATACACTTTAGAGACAGTGGCAAAGCCTGGTACAGTTTGATACCTACCATATATTCTGGTATTTGGTATTCAAACGCAAATTTCAGTGGGCCTCAAATAAAAACACTCCTTTAAAATAAAGTATGATTTATAACCTTTGTTTAT
>CM061536.1:118568298-118606566 GCA_030545055.2 Neoaliturus tenellus
AGATTTCACTCAACCAAACTCAATTGGTGATTTATTAGGATTTTCCAACGATGAGCCTGTTTTAGAACCAGATGTAACACATTCCGGTAAGAAAACAGTAACAATATTAAAAGTCAATAGTATAGACATAACTTGTAACATTATACAAGGTGCTTACAGGGATGGGGCTAACACCCACATCATACATACTTTTTACCCAAGTGTACCACCTGGATTTAAAATTGTTGAAAAGCCACAAAACCTGGTATATCTACCGTTGAACACCACTTTCATTTCAGACATCGTGTTGAGCGTATTGGATCAAGACGGTAACTTGGTAGACTTCAGAGAAGAGCCTATTACGATTAGATTACATTTAAAATCGACACTTTAATACAAAACCATGGGTTTAACATTTAAAAGCGAACAACCTACGGGAAACCGCATTAGTAGCTCTTCAGCTGTGGAGGAGTTAACACGCGAGAACATTCGTTTCTTAGAGAGAATTGGATTAAAATTAACCGAGTATGGATATACTGGATATAGCGCAGGGTCCAACATTCGACGAAACCCTATGGGAAAAAGAATATCACACCCACAACCCTTACACTTCATCGAAATTAAACAATAACGATGAAATTCGTATTCCCATACAAAATCAAGACATTTACACACTACCATGTGAAAGTTACTTGTATATTGAAGGACAAGTTACTAAAAAGGACGGTACTACTGTTGGTACAACAGTTCCATTTATAAATAATCCTATGGCTTTCCTATTTGATGAAATTAGATATGAAATATCAGGTGTAACAGTTGATTCCACTAAAAAAGTAGGTATTACGACAACTTTAAAAGGATTAACATCTATAACACCCAATGAAACCAATTTACTTAAACCTGCCGGATGGGTATTACCTACGATTGACACGATCACTCCAAATCCAAATGGATATTTTGATTTTCATATTCCATTACGTTTGCTGCTTGGTTTTGCTGAAGATTATAGGAAAATAATATTAAACGTTAAACAAGAATTAGTTTTGTTGAGATCGTCTAACGATAAAGACATTATTAAAGCTGCAGATGCTACTACAGATGCGACTTTAGAATGGAAATTAAAATTAGACAAAATTGTATGGAGGGTTCCACATGTTAAATTGGCTGACGAGCATAGAATGCTACTTTTAAGAAAATTAAAAGCCGATCGTGATATTGTTATTCCATTTAGAAGTTGGGAATTTCATGAGCATCCCAGTTTACCTACTACGGATCGACACACTTGGACTGTTAAAACATCGAATTATGTAGAACGAGCCAGGTATATTATATTTGGTTTACAAACAGGTAGAAGAGACGCCATTACTAAACATGCAGGACAATTTGATCATTGTGACTTGAAAAATATTAAAGTTTATTTAAATTCACAATTCTTTCCATACGACAATTTAAATGTGTCATTCACTAAGAAGAAATACAGTATATTGTACGATATGTACGCGAGATTCCAAAGTTCATATTACGGTAAAACAAATACACCTTTATTACCACCTGACAAATATTTCGATGCCTACCCAATAGTTGTAATCGATTGTTCTAAACAAAATGAATCAGTAAAGTCTTCAAGTGTGGATATAAAAATAGAAATGGAATTCAACGATGCTATACCGGCTAATACAACTGCATACTGTTTAATTCTACATGATAAAATCGTAACATACACACCTTTAACTGGAATTGTTAAAAATGTATTGTAAGAACCGGTTTTGTTTCATTCCGCGAGTATAAAAGCAGAGCGTACAGACCGCTCCTCATCAGTTTGTTGCCTACTGTTGTATGGGTAGCATCGTATTCAATATGGCTTCTCCTAGTGGTACACCTGAAAATGTGGTAGATATTGAGAAGGAGATATCTGAGTTTTTAGATCCTCAAGGTCACCAGGAAGGAGGTGAACAAAACGTTTGCGGACAACTTCACGCCAGTAATAATGTTGAAGAAAAAGGTAAAGAAGAAAGACTATACAAAAGAGAAAAAGGGATATTGAAGATAATATTTCTCCAAACATATTGAGTGAGGTATTTTTGCGAATATTTTACCCAATCTCTTCCAGTTTGGATAAAAGTGTTTTAATCGGTGTTATGAAATCTACAGATTATTCCCCTACTGTAATTTTAACTCATGGACCCAAAATGATTTTGTTTACGGACAGTGCTTGGGAATCGTTTATGAAACATTTGCATCTACTAGAATGCTATTTAAGTAGTAACATGTTTGGAAGAAAGACAAGAGTAGGACTTTTGGATTCAAATGTTGAAATTGATATCATTAAACAACGTGGTGATCATCAGCTACGGTTTTAGAGACACAACAAGACATGATAACAAAATTCAACTTAATCGAGAGGAGTTTTTTATTTTAACTTGTGCTACTGAACCTATAACAAGATACTTGAGACAACTGGTGTTTTCAAGTTCGATTATTAAAGATTATCTGGAAGACACTTTGGACAAACATCCGGACGCACCTATATTATACGGGACCTGTGGATACTTCTATATTTAATAGAGTTCCTCATGAAGTACAGATGTGGAGACAATTGGAAAAGTACGCTCAACTACATAAGAAATCAGTAAAACAGGAAGAAGAGGAAGATGGAGGAGAAGAATCAAGTGTTAGTGATGAAAATGAAAATAAGGAAAATATAAAGATGGAAACTTAAATGACAATGGTTAGTTTTTAAACAATAACCAACATTTTGTGGGGTTAGGCCTATTGGGGACGGTGCCCACGTTAAATATACACCAACGCGCCAACAACTGTACGGCCTGGTATAAAGTAGTACCTACCGTGGTGTGGAAATCAGTTGACCTCCTGACTTCGTAATGAGCAGACGTGTGACCTTCAAAATGGACAAGGGAGAAGAACAACAAGTAAAGTCCAAGCCTGGTATTATTGAGTTTTCAAGCGTTTCGTGGTAATGATTGATAGATTCATTATAAAAGAACTTGTGTTTTTGGACATGAATACAAGTGTTCCTTATTCGTTTTTATTTAAACCACCATGTTCTTATTCGTCTTTAACTAGTAAAGCCGCTACTACCAACAGATGGATTTCAAAACACTTCATCATATCGATTGGTATGATGGTTTTACAAGTTACACGGACTTGTATCATGCATTATGCATCACTTTTCAGACAAGTTTACCAATATTTACACAAGGGGCTGGAAAAGAAAGATGGATCGAAGGATTTACTCATGTTCCGGTTAATGATGTGGAATTGGATAAGAATTATCAATACATGCTGGAAACCATATGTATTTGTACAAAAAGCCCAGAACATGATAAAGATAGACATTGCGCTTTGAAAAATGCCTATAAACTCGCCTCTTACCTTCAAAGTGGGGAATTGGGGAGTGGTGGGGGTAACGGAGAGTATATAAGTGGGGAGCAGACAGGGACCTGGCATGAGTATTACTCGAGATTCCGAGACGACAACATCTCCGAGCAAGAAGGACGATCTGTAACCTGACCATGGCATCTCACCAGTTCCTTCAGACTTTGGTCGAGCAGTTTCAATGCTCACTTCCAAGTCAACAATATTACCTGTAAAGAAGTGCTCGGAACTAAAAGACGAGAAGCACTACATAATCCATGCTATGAAGAAGATGGAGGACTACAGTTGGGGAGGCCATCTGCTGCAGTCCTCAGCGAGGCACCGTTTACTCCGGGGATTGAACAAAGTTCCAGGTGTACCTGCCAAGAGATTCGTCCATCTTCTACAAAACGAGGATCTTCGCTCTATTCAACCCGGGTGTCTATACCTGGTGTCCCACGGCTGCACGGGTAGCAATTCTACAGAGTTGACCATCCACATCGCTGACAAGCAGCAGTGTTAGATTTAAGTTTTAATGTTGTACATATGTTGTTGTTGTAATGTTTTAATAAATAAACGACTCATAAAAGACAAAAAAAAAAAAAATGCAACATATCAATATGTGACAGACTTCAGCTATTGATATGTTGCATTTTTTTTAAACTTCGCGGGTGACCTTGACCTTTGACCTTTGCATTTCACAATTACCCCCACTACTGTAATTACCCCCACTACCGCACTAGGATTCAAACCTGCTTGGATGCGAAAAACGGTCAGTCTGTTGCCAACTAGCAAACGATGAGCACCTTGTACGAGCTTTGCATACAACGAGTTATAACTCACAAGGACTTGTTCCCAACATGTTTACAAGACAACATCCCACCTAACAATAAAAGAAGATGTCAAACGCTACAGGAGGGAAAATACAGGGTATTCGGAATACTCCTGGTATAAGTTCCACGACGGGGAAAGTTTTGGTAGGCCTTGTGGCGAGGCCGCCGTCAGAGACCTTCGGCGATTCGTACAGGATGGTGGTATAAAACAATCGGATTTCTAGCGCCACTGTTTCGATTTGAAAATTACAAGGACACCTGCGCTATTTGTTCCATTCCATTGTATCGATGGAAAAAAGTTTAGAACTGTTTAATTGGGATTTTCTATACCCCCACCACTATTACCCCCACCACTTTTTCATGTACCTCCAAGCGCTGTGCCTCGGCTTCATTTCTACTCCAGCAGCCAACCTAGCAACATCAAGATGTCTCTGAACGTTAGTTGCGCAAGTTACGAGGAGGTGAGCATCAAGACTCAGCAGGAGCTAAACGACTTATACAAGGAGTTGCAGCTGATGGGTGGCACGAGGCTACCGTATAAATGTGCAAGTTTACGCTTGCAATATACGGAACACCCGGCAGTCAAAGGAAGAGCCTGGACACTCCTCGACGGCTTCCTCACCAGCGTCCATGAAGACCGAGCCAGACAACTTGGACTACTTCAGCTGACTAGCAGTTGTATTTCTTGTCCTAACCATTGTAGAATATGCATATATTTTTTCATTATATTAAAGAAGTAAAAGAGCAAAAACACCTATCTTGTTACTGACATATAAGCTCAGTAACAAGATAGGTTTTTTTAAACACAATTTGGATGACCTTGAAACTCCCCCTCCAACTGCTTTGTTACCCCACCACTTGACTATTGGTGTACATGGCACATCGCAATTGGAAACCTCATCATCTTCAACAAGGCCCACACCGACAACATCAACAATGGCAAAACCTACCAACAGATGAAAGATGTCCTCACGCATGTTGTGACTTCGTCCACGAGTTGAGAAGAGGATGCAGGAGAGGGCGATAAGAAGAAAACAGATCCACTCAGAAAATATCATGATAGTCAACGGCTATCTTTTATTGTTCGGCCTTATTATGGTTGTACTTTTCATACTGTACGGCATAGTCACATGTGTCGGCAAAGGTTGCAGAAGAAAACGCTCGCCACCATCAATTGGAAAGTTTCAATGTTACTTTGTAAGTTTTCCTTTTTTTTAAAACTCCGTTTGGATGACCTTGAAAATTCCCCCACTACTCCACCACACACCCCCCACCACTTCACCATGTTCCTGCATGAGCATCACATCAACCGTCATTCCTTGTCCGACAAGCAACCATGGCAGACAACAACACCATCAGCCAAGCTGACTCCACTACTGATGTCGGTACAAGTACGGGTTGGACACTGTCGATCGATAGTGTACACTATTTGGAGTCAATTTGCGAACGTATGAAGGAAATACTGCGGGACAACCCTGGGATCATAATACAAATGAATTTAAATTATGATTGGTCCCAAGTTAGAATGCAAGGGGACGACAACAACGGTCAACAATCTCCACAATATTCGCCCATTGTCCCCGATCTATCCTTACGGCGAGTCTGACGTCGATGAAGATGAGGCTGATGAAGATGCAGGGACAACGAGGCTGAAGAGGAGTAAGCTTCATTCCTTTTTTTTAAAACCTAAATTGGATGACCTTGAGAATTCCCCCTCCACTATTTCCTTTTTTTTAAACCCAAATTAAATGACCTTGAAAATACCCCCTCCACGTACTTTTGGTTTACCCCCTCTACTTTTCAATACTGTTACCACAGTCTGTAGCTCACATCATTCCTTGCTTAGCTATCATGGCGGACAGCACTCTTTCTCGAGTTGACTCCACTACGGATGAAGAATGGCCATTTTCCTGGAATGTTCATCTGCAAGACTCGGCAGAAGTGGATATGTTGCATGAGAAATTGGTGTATGTATTAAACGAAAACCCCAACATTGAATGTAGAATGACTATGGATTTCGATGCGACAGGGGTCCACACTCAACCTTCCACTTCCAGCCAGCCTGACTACCTCAGCTACAGCCAAAGAACTTTACACATCTTTACACTCCAATACGGCCGGTGGATGTGGTTATCAGCGAGGTAGACTCTACTACAAGTTATATTGAACCAACGAATTGGAAGCTTGTTGTTGACACCTTACACAAGGTCGACTTAGTATGTGACAAATTAAAGGAATTGATGATGCAAGATCCTGGTCTTCGTTTTAAAATTGATTTGTTTTTCATCTGGGGAGCACCTGCACGGGGCTCTTCGTCTGACAGCTCTCTAAGTACAACGGATGAGGAGGAGGAGGAGGACGACTAGTTATCTTTTTAAAACTCCGTTTGGATGGCCTTGACCTTTCCCCCTCCACTGAGTTTATTTAAGGTGCACTCTCAATGACTGCAGCATCATTCCATCACGCACCTTCACCACAGCAACATGGAGAGTCAACTCAACTACTGTTGCGAACGGAAATGTTTTCATGGCCGAATGACATTGAGTTGCGGATGGCCTGCGTGTAGAAAATGTGAAGCTTTTGGTCAATTGCATGTGTAAGTGCAAGTCTTGGAAGAAGCCGAAACCGGAGTTGAAGACATTCCATGTGTACCAGATGAGAGGGCATAAGTACACTTGTTGCCCTGAACGTTGCATTGAATTCACATTAAAACAGCTAACTGGCTGCAAATTGTGCAACAATCATTTTGCAGGTTTTGCAAACATTATTTAGGAGCCTGTCAGTACAGATCAACTTGGGCATACAGAAGCACTCACTATCAATGAAATCGCTATAGATACACAAGAGTAGTCTTTCTACTCTTTTCTTTTTTAAAACTCCATTTGGATGACCTTGACCTTTCCCCCTCCACCCCCCTTAGTTTATATAAACCCCATTCCCCACTGACCACAGCATCACTTCATCGTGCTCCCTCGTCAAAGCAACATCAGCTATGGAAAGTAAGCGCATCTCATGTTGCGAGCATAGGTGTTTGGAGATACAAGGCGTCACATATTGTGCAAAGAAGCGTTGGGAGGAAGAGACGGGGACAACCTATTGCTGTGAGGATAAGTGTTTCCTCTTACCAAAGTGGCAAGTGGATGGGCTGGCCTGCCGGCAATGTGAATGCTTCGGATGTTGCAGGTGTAGATGCAAGAACCAACAGCTGCCACCACCGGTACTACAAACTTTCAAAATCTACAAATCCAAATACTTTTATACTTGTTGTCCGCAGCGGTGTATTAAATTTCACTTCTCCAATCTTACCAATTGTCGGAAGTGCTACGGACAACCTGATGGGTGGTGCACCTGTTTTCTAGACTCCTGCCGCTACAGATCGGATTGGTTTACAGATCCGTTGGAAATTGATGAGGTCGCCCAGGAAGCACAAGAGTAGTCTTTCTACTCTTCAACTTTTTTAAAACTCCATTTGGATGACCTTGAGATTTCCCCCTCCACTTCCCCATATACCTAGCGTACACAGAGCCTGACAGTCAGTCACTCGGTGGCTGTCGTGGGGTGCGCATCGGTGTCGGCGCTCCGTTGTTAGGTTTTCAAGGTCACAGTAATATCAAATTGTTGGTGTTGTGCTGGTTCAAGGTCACCTGAGGGATAACCGATTGCCCATTTAGGCAGGGTCATGTCAGAAACTCGAGTTTAACTTGGCACTTTTGCCGTTTCTCGTCGAAAATTCGCCTCCAAGTGGTCAAGGTCACGGGGACTCTGACTGAAACTCGGAGCGTAGTGCGAGAAACGGCAAAAGTGCCAAAAAATTTTAAGTTTCGGCGTGACCTTGACCTCAGTGGCGTCGGTTGACGTCATTTTGATGACGTAAGGGGTGATGACG
The DNA here is from genome assembly GCA_030545055.2 of Neoaliturus tenellus. Lineage (NCBI taxonomy): Eukaryota > Metazoa > Arthropoda > Insecta > Hemiptera > Cicadellidae > Neoaliturus > Neoaliturus tenellus. Next base: position 118,576,372 of record CM061536.1, read on the forward strand.
TCATCAAGCACGTCATTTCTGTGACGTCATGGGTGTGACGTCATAGAAATGACGTCATTGGTGATGACGTCATCGATGACGCAAATCGATGACGTCATCGATGACGTCATCGGTGAGGTCATTGACCTCGATGACGTCATCCCTCAGGTGACCTTGAACTGAGCCAGCACCAACAATTTGACACTCACTTTTTTCACTTTGAGATTCGGAGCCAAGTGGTTAAGGCCAAGAGTCAGAAAATATTCGAATTAAAATTGAACTAATTAGTCCTACACATAATTAATGGTCAAAGCATGGGCATTCAGCCAGGCTCTGATTCTAATTATTTTAATAATTTGTAAAGGCAGCTGACTAGGGACTTCGGTCCGTTTAAGACACTATGAGCACTAAGCTAGTTTATACTAAAAGGACTAAGGTTATATTGGTAATGATGACAAAAGGTATGTACACCTACAAAAAAGATCTCCCAAGAGTTGTTTTAGAAAATACAAATTTTATTCATATAGTAAATGAAAGTTTTTATCAGTAAAGAAAATAAATTGCTCGATTTAGAGCTAGGAGTACACTAGTAAATTAAAAACACTGCCTAATTTTCCTTGTACAGTATAGGCCTAAATAAAGCAGTGTATATTAGATGTAATTATCTTTTACATCTCTAAAGTATATTTGTTTATATCTGCGTGATTTTGCAAGGAAATCTGAGCTCACTGCAAGATGCTTGTAAATGTAAATTAGAAGCGATCAGTTGGAGAGTGACTATATGGTACATCTGATATACGCTACCTACCACACGGTCGGTATACCTTATTGCGAGTTATGGTATATGGATCCATGGATCAGAGGTGGAATGCAGACTGGATCGCTGGATCTAATCCATCAGACTGTCCGCTATATAGCGAGCTGCGGCACAGTAACAATATGATGTAGCGATATATCTGGTATAGGTACACTACCTACCACGCGCTGCTCGGCATAGCTACTGGCTCACTGCGCTTTATGGTTAAGGGAACTGGAATGCTCCTTGGTTCCATGGATGGAAAGTAGAGATTTATCTGACGGATGAACTCTGTTGTGGCTACTTTTATAGGAGCAATGATTGTCATTTTCAAAAGGTGAAAAATAAAAGTTAAAATAGGTTTATGAGGGTTCGATTATGATATCGTCTATGATAAAAGATATATTCTTTAAAAATTTAAACCATGAAACACTCAATTTGTAATGAGATTTGAAATTCGTTCTTGCGTCTCGTTTGTGCTCTATTGGTAATGTTTAAATTGTACTAGACTTCCAACCTAACCGTAGAGGATGTGCTAACAGAAATTTTACTTATAGTATAATCAAAATTAGCCAAAAATATGGCTGGAAAATGAAAACATTTTTGGACAGCAAAATTTTACTGAAATGTGTTCTGTGCCATCCTCTGACCTCTCTCAGAAAAGTCCCCTGAAATCCCCAGTAGCCAACATGTCTAAAATGATGGGATGGCCCACGTGGAGTCAGAAATAGATCTTTCTTCGACCAATGGGTTTATGTACATCAAATTAAGCTCTTAAGTAGTAGAATCAATGCCGCAAACCCCATCTCAAAAGGTTGCTTGAGTCGAAAACGGCAGCCTGTCAAACTTTTAATAAAATCAAATTGTAACCTAAACACTTAAAAATGTAATAATTTTCGAAATACTTGACCTTTCGAGGTGCGGTTTGCGGCAAACGTTTGTTTTTACAATTATCTTTGAAAATGCGAATAGCTTGTCATGTGTCTATCATATTACCCTTGAACCATCCTCTACATGAACGTCCCAAAGGAGGAAGTTTAAAAAATTTCTTATTCAATAGTAATGTTATACATAATTTTAAAGGTCTTAGTAAGGAGAATACATAGCCGAAAACCAGACCTCAAAAGGTCAAATATGTCGGAAGTTATTGCATTTCAAAGTTTTAATACTATCATTTTACTCTAAACTTTGAACGCCTGCCATTTCACTCCTGACAGTCATTTTGAGGTCGGGTTTACGGCATTGTATTCTACATTGTAAGACCTTTAATTTGATATAACCTTCTGGAATGTATTTAAATTTAGTATGATTAATATCAAATTTTAATGTAACTCCTTATGGGCCAACCCCTCATTTTAAGCGTGATCCCCACATGGGATTTCTGGGGACATTTCGGAGGAAGGTTAGGGATGCCATAGAACACATTTCAAAAGAAATTGCCCTTTCCAAAAATTATTTCATTTTTCCCCGACTAATTTTACTACACTATTAGTAAAGTAATTAAATTGCCAGATAAGAGCGACGCGATGATTTCCCCAAGTTGGCGAGGAAATACTCTTTTTTCAGCTAGTTATCCAAAGGCGCCAACAGATCGCGTTCTAATGTTTTGGTGGTTTACAAGTTTTAGCATTTGTTTGGCAGTCTGCCACAAGTTACTTAGTCATACAACAACTTTAAAACATAAAAGAGCTCTAAGTTAATATGGAAATCAATTTAATTTTATTTAGTTAGTTTGTGAAAATATTTTGTATTACAGTACGACAAAATTTTGCCGATTTAAAGCTTTTCTTGGCGAATTTGTTCGGAGAACACAATAAAACAACAAACATTTCTGGCGAACAATTACTGGCCATATGATTCACATTAGGAATAAACACCAACAAACAAACAAAAAATCGTCAGGACACCTGTTCGCCCAGTGCGGAAGCAGCTTTACTTGTAATTGATACTTAAATCAATAGGCCTATAATATATGAAAGTATTAAATTTTACAGACTCCTGAATGTACCAGACATGTTGCAGTCCACTCAATGCCTCGTGAAGCCCATTTTTATTTCGAGTTCTAAATAATTTTGTCACGAATTGTTGATATGCCTTAAAAACAAAAAATCCCCACCCTTTTATACTATTATTCATGACAAACAAATTGAAACGCCCGAGCAAGAAACATACAATTAGGGTGGTGTTTTTGCACCTTATCCGAACAGGTTCTCGTTTGTATCGAACCGCATCAGAATCTGAATCAGCACCGGAAGTCACATGAATGGCAGGCTCGACACTCGACCACTTGTGCCCGCAGGTGCCGGAAACGCTCCCACCGGAAGTCGGGATCATCCGAGGATGTGTCACTATCACCAATCAGAGCAGCTGTACAGTACCCCCCCCCCCCCCCCCCCACCCATCATCACCCGCGGTGATTGCGATATCTGAGGTTCGCGATATTGTGCTGAAACATCGTTATCGTGATATATCGATCTATCGATAGTATCGATAATCGATATTATAGCGGCAGTATCGATATACCCTGCTTAGGAATAAATATCCATATTGTTGGCCATATTAAAATTGTTATATATCCCAGTAGTACAATGCTGGAGTGTAAAAACATGTATAATCACAAGATAAATAGAAAAACTTGAATGTTGATTAGCTAAATAAAATGATGTTATAGTTTGCTCCTCTCTCTTGGTATTAAAATTATCAAAACTGATCCACTTTTAAACTGTCTTCTGAAGTAAATCAAGTAAGTGTTTAAAATATAAAACTTCTGTAAATCAAATAAATAGTTTTAAAGTCATATAATTTTCATTCAATCTGTGGCATACTAGTGACAACAATTTACAAAAACACAATTGACATAATAAACGTCAAGGTTACATCCACCATTGTCTCAAAGTTCCCACTGTACCAAATTAAGTATAAGATTTGAAACATACAACCTCAGTATAGGCCTAATTAATTTTAACTATTTAGAATTCATACAAATTTTACATACTGTAATCCTCAGAAAGCTTGTGAAAAACAATGGCGATAACACAGCTAAAATAACAATGAAACTTGCTACAATAGTGAAAGTCAAGGTCGTCCACCTCCGCCGACTCAGGGTGCAGTGGGATGACACACCAGCAGGCCTTCATTGGAGACACTTTCCTATAGATTGGGACGGTGGGGTCGTCCTGTAATCCAGCTACTTGCAGGTCATTACGAATTCGAATTGTGGATAGTTATAAGCGATGGCTTGTGGATGCGATACGCATCCCTGCCATTTCTCTGGTGGCGATTAACGTCCGCACTAGTTCTTGCATAAAGACCATCCTCATAATTAGACCAATTCGTATATATGAGATTGAAATTGTGGTTCGGATTCAACACTAAACTGTAGGTCCCTAAATACCATTGGCTGTTGGGCTATTAATTAACAGTCCTGTCTAAGGAGAGAGGCCCGTTGTCCCTGAAGCGACTCTGGCGATAGTCGCTGAGCGATAATCGCTGAGCGACAGTCGCTACGGCACTGGTAGCGTTGTTTCAAATGGGACCGTTGTCCTTGAAGCGACTGCGACTGGCGCGGCTGCGACTATCGCTGAGCGACTATCGCGGGTCCGGTCTGGGGGCAGGTTCAGTCGCAGTCGCGGAGCGATTGGTGTCATTTTTCACGTGTTTAGTTGTTATTCATAATTTCTTCAATGAATACGGAACTGCAATGAAGATGAAAAGCTTCCTAAGGCGTCTTTTATATTAACTAGTGTGCTTATTGCTTGAAATCGAGCAATTTAATTTAAACTATGACGTGTTATTGTTAAATTTATTGCGTTTAGTTTTCCGACCAATCCAATAGTGATTAATTTACAAAAAACTACACATATTTACACCCGTACATTAAAAGATTTTGAACGCTCAACTTAATCCCATTATGCCTAATAATATTCGAATGGTAAAATTTCACATTTTAATTTTAGATATTGCCCTCAATTTTTGATTCTCATCAATTTTTGGCGAAACCAAGTACAGATAAACCCTATCCATCCAACGACACAAAAACTTCGGTTGAGAATTATAGGTCCATTAAAAAAAAAAAAAAAAAAAAAATATATATATATATATATATATATATATATATAAATATATATATATATATATATATATATATATATATATATATATATATATATATATATCCCTTTAGCCAGCGTGTTAAATAAGTATTGATATATTAAAATAGCCTTCTTGTCTAGTTGAACAATATGTCATGAGTACCAATTCATGCAGCAAATAATAGTCGCTCAGCGATAGTCGCTAATCACGTTGTTGTCCCTGAAGCGATTTTTAAAGAGCGATTCTAGTGCATTGTTATGCTGAATTGCGAGTTTTAAATGTACCATGAGTTTGAAGCAGAAGTAAAACAAAAATTACCTTTCAGATGAGGATGTCTATGACGAAGATGTCATGGAAATATTATTTGCTGCATGAATTGGTACTCATGACATATTGTTCAACTAGACATTTAATATATATATACTAAATGTCTATAAGGCTATTTTAATATATCTATATACTTATTTAACACGCTGGCTAAAGGGATATATATATATATATATATATATATATATATATATATATATATATATATATATTTTAATGGACCTATAATTCTCAATTGAAGTTTTTGTGTCGTTGGATGGATAGGGTTTATCTGTACTTGGTTTCGCCAAAAATTGATGAGAATCAAAAATTGAGGGCAATATCTAAAATTAAAATGTGAAATTTTACCATTCGAATATTATTAGGCATAATGGGATTAAGTTGAGCATTCAAAATCTTTTAATGTACGGGTGTAAATATGTGTAGTTTTTTGTAAATTAATCACTATTGGATTGGTCGGAAAACTAAACGCAATAAATTTAACAATAACACGTCATATAGTTTAAATTAAATTGCTCGATTTCAAGCAATAAGCACACTAGTTAATATAAAAGACGCCTTAGGAAGCTTTTCATCTTCATTGCAGTTCCGTATTCATTGAAGAAATTACGAATAACAACTAAACACGTGAAAAATGACACCAATCGCTCCGCGACTGCGACTGAACCTGCCCCCAGACCGGACCCGCGATAGTCGCTCAGCGATAGTCGCAGCCGCGCCAGTCGCAGTCGCTTCAAGGACAACGGTCCCATTTGAAACAACGCTACCAGTGCCGTAGCGACTGTCGCTCAGCGATTATCGCTCAGCGACTATCGCCAGGGTCGCTTCAGGGACAACGGAAAGTCAGTAAAAAGACTACAAGATCGCGCCACAATCATCCTACACTCATCTTTCATTCATACCGTTCATATTCAGGTTTAAATACCTACTATGTGAGGTCCCGGTCTCCAAATAGTGATATTCAGGATTTTAAGTTTACGAAAACTATACCTTTTCAGAGGGTAGGCTACAGCTGTTATCCGATGCTTGAAAGAAGCATTCTTTTATTTTGGTTTACTTATCGTTGTTATTTAGTCCCCTTATCATAGCAACCTATAAATTTAACGTTACAACTTTTAAACTTAGTTTTGGATATAAAATGAATTTTCTTGGGGTAAAGGCTGTTTCTAAAATGTTTGTGCCAAAACTTTCCCAAATGTAAAGTCCAAGCAAAATGTACGTAAAATCTATCGCCGCAGCCACTGCTCGTATTACATCACAGGATCAACTATTGTTTGATGATTTAAAATTGTTAACACATCTATCATTTTCTGTTTGTAGTATCGGCTTTTTAACATCTAATCCAAATCTAAACTAAAATACCCACCCTTTCCTGAACCCTCGTGATGTTATCAGGAAACCCTCCGTCATCTACCGTCATCCGCCACAGTCCTCAGTCACTTCCAGGTCATAGGTGTCCATCAGTTACCCGGCATGTGTTCTGTATTAATTACAACACCCCTTTCCGCTCCGACACCCCCTTCATTATCCCCTCCTACCCCGGGTGTAATGGAAACGCATATGGCATATTTTTAGTTGATGATAATGTGTTTTAGAGTTATGTAACAGAACTGACGGTAGTATTGAACTATGAAGCATAAATATTGGTGATTTTAGAAGCATAACGTATTTAATTTTCCGTATTTAATTGGTTGTTCGATGGTTGGATACTGGATACACTAAAACGACTTCATCACACTATGCGTAATAAAATTACGTAAATTTCTCAAATAGTCTACATCAGTTGCACTAAAAAAATCTGAACACATCATCACACATGTATTTTAAAATTTAATGTTAAAGTTGTATAAACCTGTGTATAGATCTTTATTATTATTACTAATAAAGATCTATTATTTATGTGTTCCGCAATAATTTTTGTAAAATCCTCCATTTTGAAATACATTGATACATTGAAATACATTGAAGAATAACCAATCATGGAGAAGTAGGCGGTACTTATTATATAATACATTTGAAATATATTTTTGTTGAATTTTAGGCGAGCCGACCAAATCGACGACAATTGATCGGCCCAATATTTTTAGTTAAATCCTCCATTTTAAGACGGATAGACGGCTTGAAATGAATTGATTAGTAGCCAATCAGAGAGAGGTAGGTCGTATTCCATAAAAATATATTTAAAATAAATATTTATTGTTGTATTATTAGAAATACAGCAATCGCTCTTTTGAATTCCTGGAAGAGGAAGCAGCAACGTGTGCCACATGATAATTAATTTTTATTCGTGTACTTGTATTGGAGTGTCTGACACGACCACTGAAGGTATCGTCCTTCAAGGTCACTCATAATCTTGGATTAGAAACTAAACTGTTTGAATGGTTCGACTTTATTCCCCTTACTAATAACAACTGAGGAACATGAAACCTTGCCAATTACAAAAGTCTGGCGAAAAAGATAAATAAATAAATAAATTTATTCACCTCAGACATGTAAACATGCGTTAGGCATACTTAATCTAACTTAAATTTATAACACATAGGTTTTGTATGCTAATTTTTCCATATGGTTTCTTCTTTTTCATCAATATAAATTCTTTGTTTTCTTCTTTTTTTCATAAAAATTTTCAAGTGAGTATAAAGATTCTTCCTCAAGTAAATTTTTTAACACTTTCAATTCTTTTGATGATTTTATTTCCAATTTATAATTTGTTTTAATAATATTTATAATTTTCCGTGATATTTCATGGGGAGATTTTTCATATAAAACTGTTCTATGAAATTTTGTAGGAATTAGCATTGAATAACATTGATAAAACAGAATGGCTGGTTCCGTCATTCTTGGGTGGGCTAAACATAAGCAGAGATGAACGCTTCAAAAGTTTAGAAAATTTGAAGGCGCAACCGAAGAGACGCCACGCGATGAGAGACGCTTGCCGTTTGAAGAGTGTGCAGAACAAAGCACTCCGACCGACAGTTGACGAGGCAGCCCTGGTTTGTGCGAAACGCAACAAGCAGGAACTTTCTGCGCATCCCGACGCTCGGTCAATTTGCTTTCCACTGTGACACAAATGTCTTCCGGAAAGCCAGTGAATCTGGTTTCCCACACATTGCGGAGATCGCCAATGGAATAAGGACCTGCCCGAGTTTTGCCGTCCGAAACCGTCAGCCATCCTGGGCGACCTACCGTAGGAATTCTACGAAGACAAGCGGCACCGAATTTTATCTCAAATTCCAACACGCAATGACTCCAAAAAAGGAGAGCGCAAACCGTGAAGTCAAGACTAATCCCCCGGCAGTCAATGAATATTTTTCAGATGCTGTAGCAACGTCTGGGGACGAAGGAGCCCCGGAGCACCGTGACAGTGACAGTGACAGTTGAATTGGCAAACCTGACATGTGCCTTCCCCTCCTTCTCCCCCTCCTTTCATTACCCTGGCAGAAGAAATGGCGGTTTTAAGGAGTGGTATTTTAAAGGCCTGGATTATTTATTTATCTATTTTATATATTTTGTGGCCGAAGAGGCGGGGGTTCGCTTCAGCCATGGCCGTTGCAATGGCGCGCGCGTCGGAGCCGACCAAATGTCGCACTTGTGCGTTTCGGAGCCGACTAAATGTCGTCTTTGTTTGAGCTATGGAGATAATGTATTTTAAGGGGAGTGATTTATTTATCTATTTTATGTATTTTGTATCCGAAGAGGCGGGGTTTGCTTCAGCTATGGCTGACGCAATGGTGGTTATAAGGGCGCCGACCAAATGTCGCGCCGATCAAATGTCGGTCTCCCGTCCCTTTCACTCTCAATTGTTTTTTACACCCTTAACCACATACTAATGAACAATGCAGATATGTATTTCGAGTCTTTCCAAGAAGTTCCACAAGGCAATTAATTGTGTTGTAATACTATAGTTAGTATAGGCCTAATAAGTGAGTACCAGGTTAACCGAGCCTTGCTTGTCGGTTTTAATTCTGTTTTGATATAGTGTCACGTTAATAGAGTTATCAAAATTTTCCCAACAACCAACTATACCTTTTCACAGTTAACAGCTGTTTCAAAAAGTCTGCTTAACATTAATTTTAATTGGGTCAAAGCACCAATGGGTGTTTTGCAAAATCTACCCGCTAGATTTCGAGATCGTGGAACACACATCCCTTCAGACGTTGCTCGTATTATAGGCCTAGTATAGGATAGGATAAGCACTTTTTCGTATATGTCCAACCAACTTCACAAATTATTTTACTTCACACTTTTTACCTCTTCAGGTTATGTCATTTCGTTACCAAAATAGCAACCCATAAGACCAATGTTAAAAATTACGATTTTAAAACTTAAGTTTAGACCAAATTCGATTTTTCCTGGGATTGAGGCCTTCTCTAAACCTATTTTTGGGCCAAAACACTCTTAAATGCAAAGTCTTGGCAAAATCTACCCGCTAGATTTCGAGATTGTGGAACACACATCCCTTCAGACATCGCTCGTATTATAGTATAGGGTAGGATAAGCACTTTTTCGTATATGTCCAACCAACTTCACAAATGATTTTACTTCACACGGTTCATCTCTTCAGGTTATGTCATCTCATAAGCTACTAGCACCCGGAAAGAAGTATAAATGACGGATTGCAAAACAAGGTCCATTTTCAATTAAGCAGTATCGGCCATTGGAGGCACTAAACGTTACGCCCGGGGCAGCAACAGATTGGCGAGGGGCGGACAATAATCAAAAGCGGGCCGCTTACGCAGATGGGGACGGTCGGGCATTACGGCCGTCCAATTTGCAGCTACCGAAAGATTACCGGCCGCCGAGTGATGGTTATTTTATTGACGCCCGTCGGCTACGGCTGCGCGGGTCGGGGAGGGCTGTTGCACCAGCGGACGGGATACCTTCTAGAAGGTAATTTCTCTCGCCGGTACCTGGAGCTGTTGGTACCTGTGAGACGGATTTCGCTAGAACTAACTGACCCAAACGACCATTGTACATAGAATATTCATCAGGATTTGAAATGTTGTAATGAACTTAGACTTATTTTAACAAAAGCTTCAAATAGAATAAAATGAAAGAGGAAATTCTCAAGTTTTGTTCAAATTTACCCAAATTTGTTCAAATCTTTCAAATTTACCCATCGTTTGATAATGATTTCTTAGCTCATTCATGTTACTGCTATTCAAATCTTTTCTCGAAGTTTAGGCAGGGTTTGAGTTATTGCCATTATTCATACCCTGTTCAGTACACCAGCCAATCCAACAGGGAGGGAGTCGCTCATTTAAAAAAGAGGACAACCCTACCAGTGAGGTTTTCTGTAAATAAATTCTTTTAGGTATGTTCTTGTATCAGGTATGTTTTAGGTATGTATGAAAAATTCCATATATTTTTAAAAACTCGTTATGACTTTGGCCATAGCAATGCCTCGTTTGAGTAATAAAGTATAAAAATGTTATTTTGCATTGGAATTTTTTCGGTTGAATAAATAATAAATTAGAACAAAACTTAAGTTTGTGAGATTAAAAAAATGGCATCAAAAGGGTATTGAGAGTTCATCGTCCAAGGGGAAATAAATCTTAGGGTACGAACAGAACGAGTGGGTCACGGTGGAGGTGTAGGTCGCGGTCGCGGTCGCCGTCGACATCCATGTAAATCAAACACATTGTAGTTAACGAAGCCTTGCACAACGAGTAAGTCGCGGTGGAGGTGACTCGCGATGCCATCCAGGAGGTTTACAGCGATGCTTTTAAAAATCAAAATCATTTGATTTACTTGGATGCTTACCTCGCGGTTTACCTGGATGCTTCGTTGTGATTGGTTCGTTTGGGGGGTGATGTAGTTCGCGTCCGCAGCATTCCATTATAGCTGCATGTACTCCCCGGGTTGTGCAAAACGAACAACAAATTTTGGCAGCTGAACTATTACGCAAGTGATCTCTCAGCTATGCCAGCTGTCAGACCAAATCCTAACGGCCCGATCCGGGGCCACTATTAAATGTACTGACGCAGGTGCTTTGAACTGCAGAACATATTTTATTTATTTTATTATTATTTAAGATGGTAGCTGGCTATGATAGCCATACGATACATATACATATTGGTTCGTTTAAAGTCGAGTGTCCCCCGTCGCGTACGCCTGACCTTTCCCACCCCTCAAGGTAACCACAAACCAGTGATTGTTAACTTAATTGTTATACTTAATTTAATTTTCAATTCTCCATCCTGTAATAGTAATAGCAACCCAAAATACATGTAAATACGAGGTATGCCATAAGTGTAACTCTTAATTAGATTTAAGTTTAAAATAGTTTTATTTGACATCAAAATTAAATCAATTTTAATTTAATAATTTAAGGCCCTGGTGGCCCTTTCTTTTAATTATTGTACTGGTAGTCAACACAATATGTAATTATTGTACATTACTAAAGAAATAAATCTGTTCTTACAAATTGAACATTTACGGTAGTTATCAAAGTTGTACCTCTTATTAGATATCAACAAAATGTGTAACATCTACGTATAACAACATCGCCATTCCTGTAGTGGTAATCGCAAGTTATGACGCTCTAAGGTACTTATACTTTTTTGCAAAATATAGGATTATTTATTTTATTTAATAAGCACGCTACACACATCACTCTCCAATGGTCTGAGCTACACTGACAGCTCGGGTGACCTCCTCGCTATGTGCGGTCAACATCGACCGCGTGGCATCGACCGCGACCTACACCTCCACCTCGACCCACTCGTTCTCTTCGTACCCTAAGTTTCCCTATAAAAAATAACATAAAATAGGCACCAATGCAGGGGAGAAAGTCTAGATATGACCTATAGCCCGGCGCTGGCGGTGTTGCAAGTAAGTCACATACTGCAGGTCAGAGGGTCTTCGTGTTGCGATATTGACTGATGGAACTGGAGCAATGACCACGACCGACGACCAGTCCGTCGTCGCGGTTGGTTTGGAGCTGCGCCACTGGGCCAGTAAAACAAAAACAGAACGCGGGGGTTCTTGCAGTATACCACTATCCGAAAGAAGTAAATGTAGGTTATTAAAAAAATATTGGCAGAAAAAGCTTTTTAAACTTTTTTAGTTAAATGTTGCACACAGTAAGCTATACCATTAGTAAACCTTTTCTGGATTTGATGTAGTTTTCAGTCAACTAATTTGTTAACAAAATATCTTTGAGTCAAGTAGTAAAACTTTAAAATGTTTAATCTGATTGTTCTCAAGTTTTGAAAAAAATAAAATGATTTAATAGTTAGGTGCTACATTTGAATGGTGGTGGTGTAAGAAATCGTGAAAGAAATTAGCTATACAGTATTAACAATTTGTTTATGAATGAAGCTACATTAGTGGATAAAAGCAACATATTTTTTGTAGATCGGTAAAACATTTTTTCTAATCTTTGTCGCACATTGATACTGTACATATAGAAGATTTCGTATCCATAGAGACTCTCAGTGCCAAAATTAGGAAGAAAATTAACGGAGACAATGAATACTTTTATTTAAGTTCAAAAAAATATTTAACAACTGGCCACTATGGTGTTTAAAGTAATTCTTAAAATCGGCTAAAATAGTATGTTGTTGATGTTGAAGCTTCTACGTTTTATTGACCGATTGCTGTAGCAGATTCCATCTGTAAGTGCATATTCATATTAGTTACAGGTATGTCCAGGTTGTTACTAGCCTCGCCTCTTTCTGACCTGACAAGAGCTGCGTCGAAGGATCAAAGCATTCATCTAGACCACTCCAGATGAAGAACCAAGAACCTTTGCCATTAACCGGCTCTGGTCGGACACGGGCGACAATCACAACCGTGCACGATTGCCACAAGTGGACGTGACTTATTTGTCCCTACATGTCCGTATCTGCGACTCCGCTCATGACCTTTCCGGGACAACTATCAGGCCCCGATTAATCAAAGCCCTCCTCCCATTTAGCCATGAAATCACACGATTACAATCCAATATCTAAATTACAATTTAGCATTCAAGCGGCACGGCAATGCTAGCTACACCTACGCCGCTGCGAGCCATTGTCTCATTGACATTTGTGGGGTCGCTCAGGGTTCCGTCTTGAGGCCGGCGCCGCGCAAATAACTATGATTTGGCCCCGCTAAATGATTGTTAGCCCCTTTACAGTTCCACGGCGGGAATTAGAGGTTGTTTCAAAACCAATAATATTTAACGGTTGTAACACTTGTTGCAAACATGTTTTCCTACCTATTATGTCATTAGCACTCTCGGCACAACAGTAAAGGTGGGTTCGCCTTATTTGAGTATATCGCTGGATTTGGATATTCTCAGTGTTGTAGGTGGGAGTTGACGTGGGGTGTTGTGTGTAATTTGTTGGGTTTTCTTATCTTTAAGGAGATGGATGGGTGAAATTACTGAAATTGTGAGGGAGATGCCGAGGCATTGTCTTTAGTATTGCATTGCCATATTCAAAAATTGATGGGGTTTCTTATATTGTCGTTTAATGGTTAACATATGTTCAGGCATGCATGTAAAGGATTTTAAGATTTATCTCATAGCTTTGTTATTGGAATAAAAACGACTACTCAGGCCTTTGATTGTATTTATTAACTTGTGTTCAACTTTTAGGTTTGTTCCAATTTTTCTTGAACACTAATTATGAACTATTTTGAGATAATCTATGGATTTTGATATAAGGCCAATCTAAAAATTAATTATAATGGTGCGTAAGGGTTGTAGGTTTGATTGCTTCCAACCGTAGAAGTTTTATAGCATTGTTATCATTTCACTACACTGCAGCTTATTCAAATACAAATCAAACTGTCAAAGTAGGGCCTACAAACCACAGGCATGCCGTTTTTGCTTTATATTCAGCCATTTTATTGGTTAAGCCACTTACTTATATTATCAATCGCTCCTTCCAACAGGGCGAATGCCCAGACTTACTTAAGTTCTCAGTGGTCAGAGCGATCCCGAAGAAGAGTAATTTGCACACTCTAGACAATCTGAGGCCTATCTCTTTGTTGTCCGTCTTTTCCAAGGTTATTGAAAAGATTGTTCATTCTAGACTCTGTGAATTTTTTGAAGATAACAATGTATTATCATGTTTTCAGTTTGGGTTTCGTAGAGGCAAGAGCACTGAACATGCAATTTATGAGTTTGTCAGTGGGGTCGCTGCTGCTGTGGATGGGTCTCAGTTCACTGTCGGTGCCTTTTGTGACCTTTCTAAGGCTTTCGACACAGTGAGCATTGAGATACTTGTCGAAAAATTAAAATTTTATGGTGTGACTGGCACCTCTCTAAGATGGTTGAAGTCCTTCCTGGAAGGAAGGCTGCAGAGAGTAGAGTTGAATGCGGGTGCTCAGAGTGACTATCGCAGTGTAACTTCTGGAGTTGCCCAGGGCTCCATCTTGGGGCCTCTTCTGTTCCTTGTTTACTGCAATGACCTTCCTGATATTTCAACTGATTTTAAGATTTTGATGTATGCTGATGACACTTCTCTTGTTGCTTCAAACAAAAATAAAATTAACCTTTCTCAATCACTTTCTGAGGTCCTGGACAATATCAATTCATGGTGCATAGCAAATGGTCTAAAACTTAATCCTTCAAAAACTGAGCTTATAAATTTTTACACCAATTATAGCAATTCATCTCATTCTGACTCGTCACACTTACCCCCTCAATTTAATTGTGTTCATTCAACAAAATTTTTAGGCCTGAATACCGACTCAACTTTGTCTTGGCGACAGCATGTGAACACACTTCTTCCTAGACTCAGTAAGGCATTTTATGCATTGCTATCCTTGTCCCAATCTGTCAGTCAAAATGTTCTGAGGCAAGTGTATTTTGCGTATTTCCACTCACTAATCTCATATGGTCTCATTTTTTGGGGCAACTCCTCTGAATCAATCAGAGTCTTCAAAATGCAAAAAAGGGCCATTAGATTGTTGTCCGGTATTAGTCCAAGAGAATCCTGCAAAATACATTTCAAACGGCTTCAAATTCTTCCACTTCCTTCATTATTCATACTCCAGTGTCTTATGTTTGTTAAATCTAATCCAGAAAGTTTTTTTGAAAATAATCATCTTCATCAATACTCCACCAGAAATTCCAACATTTTGCAATACCCAATTCATAGAACGACTTTTCTAGAAAAATCACCTTCTTACTCTTGTTTAAAGATCTTCAACAGTTTCCCCCGAAGTATTAAACAGGAACCTTCAATTAAAAAATTCAAAAAGCTGGCTATAGATTATCTTTTTCAGAACTGCTTCTATAGTCTCTCTGAGTACCTGACACACAGCACAGGCGGGGCTTGACAGGCTCATATGCTTCCAGATCATGTCATGAGAGTCTTTCCCAGTTGGTGGCATTTGTTTTCTTTTATTGTAAATAGTTTTTGTCTGTTTTAACCCTCACGAAACAAGATTTTTGTTATGTAGAATAAGCATTTAGGCTAAGACAATATTGTGACAAATCTACTGCCCAGGCAATCAATTGCATGTAAGGGCGTCACTAGATACTGTAAATAAATAAAATAAATAAATAAATAAATAATAAATAAATTTAGAGTTTAGTGTTGAGTTTTTACGCCTTCACAACTCCTCGAGGAAAATAACTAGATTTATTTCAAGAATGCAACCTACTAGATTGGGTTGAATTAAAATCCCATTGCTTGGTAAAACCATTGACTATGTACAAAACAGTATTTAAGTACTGTAGTGTATATTTCCAAAACAATGTGAATAGAAGATACAGTAGTACTGTTCTGTTTCCACCCAGCGATATTTAAATTCTTCAACGTCGGTAATTAAGACACTATGAGCACAGAAATGTATTAACTATAGTGTAATGTCAAGTGACCCGTCCATTCGCCACAAAGACATGGCAGGTCCGGTCCGTTGGCGCCTTTCGAGCCATCAAAGCGCCCAAGTGTCGCAACCATAATGACCCCGCACTTTGCCTAAACTCGCATTCCATTTGTAATAACATTATTAGCGGGTGACATTAACATTAGGGCAGTGTTTGCAACATCTAAACGATACTTTTTACCGCATTACAGCCGAGTCGGACATTAGGCGCAACGCTACCGGTGTTTAGGACCATAATCGCTTGCTTCACGCCGCGAACGTTCCATTCTCGGCCACTCGTCCACGCTATTTTGTTTTAAACGATTTTGAAACGCTTCGTTTGCCGTGGACGCGGGTATTACGAGAGTTGTTTTCCCATTTAACCGGTCAACTTTGGGAATGACTGTTCATGCTTTCGGTTTGATAAGAAAAACATTATTTTTATGAGTTAGTTTTTTGTAAAAGATATAAAGATCGATTTTTAATAATACCATGTCTCATCAGGTAAATAATGATATTACAATAATGACAAATTTTATAAACATAGCCTAGTTTAAAAAATTCAATATGATTAGTTCTAAAAGAACCAATCACCCGAATTATTAATTCAAAATTCAAACAATGAAATGTTTTCAATCAAAAAAAGGACTCCCAACTTTTAATTTTCATTTGATTTTATTGCTATAGTCAATCATTTAATTATAGAATATTTCAATACAAGGGCCAAAAATGTCGTTTTGCCGGCCTCGGAATCGTGTTTCAAGTTCAAGACGAAGTCGAGACAGTCCGAAAGTAGGCAAAACCTTTTCGGACGAGTTACAAACGATATTTTTCAATAAATTCCATACAAATGAAAAATAAAAACTTTTCCCAAATCTTTTACATAGTTGATACTGGTTACTCCACATGTGTGCCGCTTTGCCCACTGTGTAACCTTTAACTCCACATGCGCTGAAGGCAATAATTATCTTTGACGTCAATATATCTCCTGCTTTACATTTTACAGACAGTTGCAGTTACAATGCTAAGTTGTGTGGGCGACATCGGTTGTGCTAAATGCTGTTATTGATTACTTCCATACATCGACACGGCTATGAGCTATGAGGAACTAGTCCGTAGATTTTTTGCTGCTCAAGGTTTGCGCTGCTATAAGAAAATGTCTTTAGGCTACAAATAACATCAGGCAGATACTAAGGGTTCTTGTTTCTACGATTTTCGTCCACATTCGTTCGACAGAACGAATCAAAATGAACTAATAAAAATATAAATTAACTAGAAAATGTATTAATCTAAGGTTTGAGATGTATGGATAAGTTATTTCAAATAATTTTATCAAATTCAAATTTGTATCCAACAATCAAACACTACTGTCTAACCTTGAACATCGCACTCAAGTTATACAGGGTGTCTTTAAAGTCCGTCACCAAACTTTATAAAATGGCTTATTGGGTCAAAATAAAAAAAATCATATAAAGGTATGTCCTAATATACATATTTAAACAGATATCCGCCATTTTGTTTTTCCGCTTACTAATTTTTACTTCAGTGACGGATTGATGTAGCGATCTCATTTCTATAACACTCATTTCCATCTCCACTGTAAATATTATTTTTCTGCGATGTATATTTTCAAAATGGCGGCTTTTTTAAACTTTTAAATTCAAATATCTTTAAACCAGTAAATTATGTTAAAATATTACAAGGTACAAACATTTGGCAAATTTAATTATCTAACCAATGATGCCAAGTTTGTAAGGATCTATCATGTCGATCTAATGATAGTTCACCTCTAACAATAAATGACGGAGTTATTGTGATTTTCCTATTAAAATAACCTACACCTGCATTTATAATAAAGCAAAAACAACGTTTCTCTGCTTAAAAATTAAGATAACTCCATTATTTGTTGACAGGTCTTTACAAACTTTTTTTGCTTATTTTGTCACAATTATCAATATTATGAAGTTTGATGACGGACTATTAGGACACCCTGTAAAGGAATTTTTATTCTAATCAAGTTTAATTTTTCTTTTAGAATTTTCAATTTAGGTACCTTCCTATTTGAGAAAGGCCTTTAGAATAGAACATTACTGTTTACGACCCACGGTATTTGTTTAACAATCAACACCAGTTTCTACCGTATTCCCAGTCACCCCCCCCCCCGCGGCGGTGGTCAGCCACTGTTGACTATTTCTGTCCAGCTCCATCACCGCTTCCTGCGTCTGTTGTGCAGGTGCGTGCGCGTGCGTGGGGCACGTGCGTGACGACGCGTGCGGCGGCGGCGGCGGCGGCAGCTGGGCCCACATGTGCCGGCGGTGGAGTACTCGCTAAAAATACCTCCACCCCCACCCTGAAATGTATATCCGCAGTCTGAGTCAATACGCAGCGCAGAGTGTGTTGACTAGGTTGGGGTTGGCTCCGGTGGCAGACGAGTCTACGATAACGAGGTGCAAACAAGGTGTGGCACTTCACACTTCCACTTCCACCACTCTCGCTTGTCCTCTGGGTCTACTGAAAACAAAATTACTATTTAGTGGAGTGATTGACGATCAACATAATAAAAGTAACCACTTGCACGAGGACTTTCTTCAACTCGAGGTCTAAGCTCGAAACACTCAATCATTCTTTACCATCGTCACTATAGTGTGTACAACTTAACAATAACTGCATAGCTTTATACTTTTTGGGAGAGGTGAATTTCGTTGCTCGCCGCTAGAAAACGGGTTTGTGAACAGCGAATTAAACGCTCGACAGATAGAGGGTTAATTTTTTACCTCAGATTTGGAAAAATTGTATTATTGGCAAGTAAACTGATACCCTGGTACACCGTATCTATACTTATTTAATAAGCTAAGGGTTTTTGTGTTTATAACTCCTCCTTCAATTTTCAGCCGAAATTCAAGATTTTGGAGTCGTTGAATAGGGCTTGGTCTTTAGTAGTTTACGACATAAAATGACGAAAATCGGACATAAAATAAGGGCGCTATACACAAATTGAATTTGAAATTTTCCCATTAGAATGTTGGGTTTGTGTTGACATTTTAAACATCTGTTGATGTAACTTACAGCTGTAAATACGTGTAGTTTTTGGTATTACTGATTCACAATATTGGATTGGTCGGATGTGTTGATTTAGCCCTAAATGTTACTTTTGTATTGTATCAACATAAATTGCTCGATTTCGAGCAACAAGTACATTTGTTACGAATAAATTACATAACACGTTACTTTTTTCGAAAATTTTGGAAATTGCAGTACTTGAATACAGCGCTGAAGGCAATGCTCGTAGCACCCACCATTAATTTGAATACAATTTAAAGGTAGTCGGGTCCTAATTTTACTGTTACATTAAAAATTAAACGAACATTCCGATTAAACCTCAAACAAAAAAATATTTTAAAATGTTGTACAAATTATTAAAGAAAAGCTTCATTGTTCTGTTAAGACAAATATCTAAAGTCAGTAGTATCACTTCAAAAACTATGTTGAAAAATTAATTACTTTGATATAGGCCTACACGCACTCAAAATAATTTGGACACATTTTGTTTATTACAAAAATCGTATTTATCGATTACTATAGTAACTAATCTGAAACCAATACACATTAACTTATTTTATCAATAAATTGAAAGCCAATCCTCCCCCTTCCCTCCGTGCTTTTCATCACCCCCAACATATTTCTTCCTCCTGTTTACCACATTGTCCACCCTCACACTCCGTGGACGGAAGCAGATCTTCAAATTTCAGTTTGGACAGTCAGTATTGATGGTGGCACGAGCGGCCATGTGTCCGGCGGAGTGTCAGGTGACTCGGACCCTAGCCCCCCCCCCCCCTAAGGGGCAGCCGTAATTAAAACCGCCACCCCCCCCCCCCCCCGAACACGTGACGCGTGCCGGTAAGCCACCGGTTTGTTAATTGGTCAAATGGTTCCATTTCCGTCCCTCTGTCCATGACGAATCCACCAACAGTTGTGGAAGGGTGAGGGTGCATATGGTGTTCAAACGGTGATGATGATACAGGTATGTTTTGTTATGGTGCTGGCCTATCTGCATTCTTAACTTATTGGCCGCATCGATGTATACTACTGGATTGCTCGCACCCGTGTTGCAGAGAACCGATTCGCGATCCGGCCAAGATCAGCTCTGTGGGTCTAAGCGCAGGGTGCTAACACGAGCAGCATAGGAAAAAACGTGACGCGCGCTTAGTTTAAGACTTTTATGGCAGTCAACATTTTTAGTCACCAAAGCTTTTGATAACATTTAAACTGGTTGATACAATGTTTATACTGTAGTACAAATTCCAATATTCAAGATGTATTTGACTTATTAGTACACGTTAGGGTGGGATTACAAACAATAATGAAAGTTATATTCTATCGTAGTATTTATTAATCATATCTTGAAAATAATTTGTAACCTGTTATATCTAAAAAATCTTACAATATTAAACATTTCTGAACAAAATTAGTTTTGTCAGTTTTTGCCTCAGCAATACCCCTCTCGCCCTATGATGGGATGGCCAATAGTTTTTAAAAGAAATTTTCCAATTAATTTTATCAATAAAATGCTTTAATTAACATCATCCACACAGTTTGAAGAATGATAATTTAAAACATAGCATTTAAAAAAGTTGCAGGTTTGGTTCAGGACTTGCTTATCTTGGTATTGTATTGCTTATCTGGCTAAATATCTAGTTAAACCTTATCAGTTTCATATTCTGCTTCAAAGGAATTCACTACTGTAAAGTAAAAATTCAGTGTTTCTTTCGTGAAAACATAATTCCCGATTATGCAATATGAAGGGGTAGAGTATGCAATATTAATACACCAATCATTTTGCATACGTTCGCTTGTACGGCGCTGCTGACCCTAGCCGTGCCGAATCTTTTGCTTCGTCAAATTTTTGTATACTCACTTTTTTAGCACCTCATAAGCCATGTAGTTGTAGTTTCTAAAAACCGTGTAATTGTACAACCGTTGAAATAAATAAATAAACATTAAGGTTTTTGGAATCTGAACGCAATTAAATCAGCTTTTATAGTCCGTTTTTTTAAAACCTGATCCTTCTCGAGAAAATTCGGATGGGGGAAGGGTTTAAACTGTAAACAACACATTTAAACTCGTGACAAACGTGTGTCGAGTATCAGATTTTCTCAAATAACGTTTTAAATAAGTTATAATATCTTTCAGTAACTCCTAGTCAGCTGTTATATTTTCTAAGCCAAACCTATCCCTTGTTAAAAAGTAACAGTTCTAAAGTAAACTGATTAAAAAGCAACTGTTGCCAATTGTATTGTAAAACTGATACACATTATGTTATGATGTAAAATTACCAGCTGGTATGCAACAGTGAAATAAAACAAAAACAACAAAAAAACCAACAACAAAACAAAAGGCTTCAGGCAATGGGATAATAGCAAGTATAAACAAACTTCCTCCACCATCTCTTCCTCGAAGGATCAGGTTTAAAAAAACGGACTATAGTAACGAATTGTAAGTTATCTCAATTATTCTATGTATAGTTATATTTTCTGTTTAACTTTCTGTAAACTTAGGTCTAATTTTGTGATTTGGAAAATAAATAGCAATATATTTTATTTTTAAATTTGATTTCTATTGAAACAAAAGTAAAGAATTATTATTCCAGCGAGATAAAAGCCTTTAGTTTACGTAGGGGTTCAGTTTGTAGTATAGGCCTACATTTATTAATCTGAAAGTATTAATTCCACCCAAAAAGTTTCGCACGAAAAATTTATAGTTTTCAAAATTCATGAACAAAAGAACAAGAGAGTATTTGTGCCGTACTTTTGTACTGTAAACGTAAACCGTCAATGAATACTGAAGCAAATTTAATTGATCATTTAAAGCCGCTGATATTTTAGACCTACAGTTCGCTTATAGTCTGATCAAAATCTATTGCTTCGATCCTTTCATTATGGTATGATTTTGAGTAAGTATATTGGAAAATAGATTTAGAATTTCGAAAACAGTTTATCGTCAATCATTTAATAGTAGGAGATGTACTTGAATTCAAGATTTCTACTCCTTACCACAAATAATTATATTTTAGCGAAAGCATTTTCATAACACTGTGATACATTTTGATGTTGCTGTGGCCTCCCAAGTTAAATGTAACCTATAGTTTCTGTTATATTAATATTATAATTTAAAATATTACGGGAAGTAAAGGAAGAATATATTGAAAGTAGATTGATACTACGATATTATAAACAAACTCTAAAAACAATGGATATTTTATTATTATTGTTCCAACCTAACAATATAATAAAGTAGTAGTTTTCATAATTAAAAGGAAAAGTGATGCGGATCTTTCTCATACGCAATTGTGTTTAAGCACAATTAAGCACCGAAAAGACAATTTTGTTCCGAGCGTTGAACATGGTTTTTATTATCATAATGGGGAATTAGACTCAAATTGTTGGAAATTTTAACTATTCAATTGTATTTTTGAGGTTATGTTTACAAAGTAGTCTACAGTGTTTAAATTTCTGTTATTTAAAAACAATGCTTTTTATAACGTGTGGTAAAGAATGCGTCTATCATGTATGAACGTTACCAAACAGCTGAATTTTGATACTAGACTTAATACAAATGACAGCTGATATTTTAGGTCCTATGACAAAAAGTTACCTTTGCGTACTAAGTTATTTAGACAACATTAACAGGTAGATTTTATGCAGAATGATAAGAACTCTATTTCAATTTCCTTGTCAATTAAAATACTTAAAAAGGGTAAGGAAAGGAGGGTAACAATCCTATACTATAATACGAGGAGTGTCTGTGGTGATGTATTTTCTATCAATCTCGAATTCTAGCGGGTGGATTTGGTTTAAACTTTGCATTTAAGAAGGCTTTGGCCCAAAAATAAGATTTAAAACAGTCTACAACACAGTAATAATAGATTTGGTCAAAAACTCAGTTTAAAAATTGTAATTTTTAACATTGGTTTCATGGGTTGCCCTCAAGGCAACGAAATAACAACGAAAGTAAAAAAAAACCCCGTCACAGCAGACCTGCGTACTCAGCGAATTTCCAAATGATCTTGAGATATTGTATTTTTCCCATTAACACCAGGAATGGGTATGTAGGTTGGCTGCATTGGATGTTGTTAGAAAATGTTAGTTTTGTTAGGAAATGTAATAGTTACGTTAGGTAAATGTCAAACTGTATCAATATTCGGCACTTTTTAATTTTCCCCATAAACCCCATGGAGTGAGTATGTAGGTTTGCCGCCATGTGGGTGTTGTAAGCAAATATCAGTTGAACCCTACCAAGTGAATGTACATACCAAATTTGATCAAGTTATGGTGTTTTTTTTTCATTTTCCCCATAAACCCCATAGGGGTGAGTACGTAGGTTTGCCGACATGTGGGTGTTGTAAGCAAATATCAGTTGAACCCTACCAAGTGAATGTACACACCAAATTTTATCAAGTTATTCCAATAAATAAGCGAGATACAGGGTTTTGTTGATTTCCCATAAGATTAACATGGAAAACCTATTTTTGGCTTTTCTCCGTAACCTGTAAAGCCAAGTTAAAAATTCAAAATACCGCATTGTTTGTTTTTTTAAGCTCTTTTAAATGGTTTCAGTTAAAATTGTTGAATTTTGAAAATTATGCTAAAAAAATGCAAAAAACCCATTTTTGACCCCTTTGAAACCCCATAAAACCCCGTTCCCATAACCCGATCATGCTGGTTCGCGAACTCATGAAAATAGACCTAGCCTTACACCTTCATATTAAATTTCATCAAAATCGGAGGTCCCCTTCAAAAGTTATCAGTACCACGGACACACACACACACACACACACACACACACACACACACACACACACACATATATATATATATATATATATATATATATATATATATATATATATATATATATATATATATATATATATATATATATATATATATATATATACATATATATGAAAATGAACGAACGGTGTTTTTGGCTTCTGGGGACCTCAAAATGAAAAAGTAACATGGTCCCGGGCTTAGGTCTTACCATGTCAACTACCGTAATAGCGTATTCCCTATAGGGAAATTCGCTAAAAGAACACTACTTTTAAGCAAGGCAGCTATTCTTATAACGAACTTTTAAGCATTGGTTTTGAAACAGCTGTATCTGTAGAAAGGTATAGTCGGTTGTTAGAAACTTAATAAACTGTTTAAAATATTACTAAAACAAAAGCGAATTAAAACCAACGAGCAAGGCTCGGTCAACCCGGTACTAGACTAATAAAACTAAAATCATACTAAATACACAGGGAATAGTTAACGAATTATTCAGAAAATTTTCAAGGTTCATGTTCAAGATTTTAATAAAGGAAGAAAAGTACATGCAATTACGTAACGTCTATAAAATAAAAACAATACTATTCCATTAGTATAACATGACTATTGTTGACTTGCAGTAAACGACAGCTCGTATTGGAAACTGAAAGGAGCCATTTAATGTGGACCGGGAAGCTTATCTGTGCGGAGTTGAAGTCTGAATGGCGGAATGGCGGTAACATATAGAGTGTCGAGTTCCGCACAGCACTGTCCCCCGTTGCCCGATAAGGGAGTGACAAGATTCACTCGGTAGTGCGTTAATAAGGCACCCGGTCGCAGATGGCACATGGTGTAAGAACATTTTAAACCTCAATTTCATTCTGATGGACTTTGAAATTGATTTAATTTCAATTAAATAACATCTGTCTTTTAAAACATATGTTTTATTTATTGTTTTCAAAGTCACTGTTTATTAATGTTGTTATGATTCAGTTTTGTGAATAGAAAATGTAATAAACAAATATAACAAGTTAAAACTGATTTATTTAATTATTTAGGGATCAGTTTATTTTAGGGTTTTGTTATATTAGTGGCGACCGTACATACAGGACGTAATTTAATTGAGAAAGTCATATTTCAAAAGGTAATAAATATTAAATATGACAGAACTACAAAGAAGAGCCTACAGGTCAGTATTTACTAAGGAGGTAAACACAATTGAGAACCTATTGACACAAGATGAAAATTTGGAAACCATTTTAGCTCGGTTTAATGATTTAAACACAACATATGAAAAGCTTTGCTCTCTAAATGAATTGGTTTTACAAAGACTAGTGAGTAAAGAAGGGGTAACGGAGGGAGACATTGAGAAAGAGATTATGGGGTCTAAGGATTACTCAAGTAAATATCATTCTATAAGTTTGAAAATTCAAAAACTGCAATCCGTTAGTGAATCAGTTTCTGAAAATGGCTCCAATAAAACTTTTCATAATAAATTACGTCTTCCAAAACTAGAGCTTAAAAAATTTGATGGGGAGCTCAAAAACTGGATAGGGTTTTGGTCTCAGTTCAGTAAAATTCATGATGACATTAGTTTAAGGGATGAGGACAAATTTGAGTATTTATTACAATCTATGAAACCAGGATCCTCAGCTCACAAACTAATTGAGGGTTTTCCCACGTCAAAAGAAAATTATTTTAAGGCAGTCGAACTACTTAAATCTAGGTATGGTAAAGATGAATTTCTTATTGAGTATTATGTCAGGGAACTTTTATCATTGGTTTTAAGTAGAACTAATAACCTGTCAGTCACATGCCTTTATGACAAGCTGGAAGTTCAGCTGAGAGCTCTTGAGTCATTGGGAGTAACAAAAGAAAAGTATGCTGCCATGTTATTTCCCCTTGTTGAGACAGCTATACCTGAACCGGTCTTCAAGATATGGGAAAGGTATCGTGTAAATAAAAATGCCTCTACTAAAGAACCAGATATCTGTTTAAAGGAACTCCTACTGTTTTTAAAAACTGAAGTAGAAGCTGAGGAAAGACTTAGATTGCGCGAGGTCTGTTTTGGTCTCAGGTCCAGTGAGAAAACAGAAGACTCATCCAAAACACTACGGTCTGGTAAGAATAAGACCAACACACCTTCAGCAGCGGTACTAGTCTCTTCAGAAGGTAATCATCAGAAGGTAGGCACAGATGTTAATACTAATTTAACTAGGAATCTATGCATATTTTGTAGAAAACCTTCCCATAACTCACCTGATTGCTTTTCTATCTTTGATAAGACAGTCTCAGAGAGAACTGAACTGGTTAAGAAAAAGGGTGCATGTCTGAGGTGTTTAAAAAAGGGGCACTTGGCTCAGAAATGTAAACTGCAAGTGAAATGTCATATTTGTATGGGTAAACATTTAGCAATTTTGTGCCCACAAGTTCATACAACTGATAAATCAGTTGTGGAAAAAGCGGCTGAAAAGGCTAAATGTCCCATTCAAAGCACAGTAAATCCATGCGCTGCTGTGGACAATGAGAACAAAACAACCTACTTGCAGACTTTGATGGCCTTCATGGATTGTGGTGGCACTTTGAAAAGGGTAAGAGTACTGTGTGACTCAGGTTCGCAGAGGAGTTTTATTTCCAGTCGTTGTGTCACTGAAATGGGACTCAAAAGTGATGACAGGGTTTTGATTCAGCAAGAAGTCTTTGGGGGAAAACAATCTAGTCCTAAGTACCATAAGACTTATGATATTGTGTTGACTTCACTAAACTCCGACTTTAGAACCAATGTACAAGTTATAGAACAACAAGTTATTTGTAACCAGGTACCTAAGTTTTGCAACTACAATTTAGTTCAACACTTAGAAAAAGAAAACATATTTTTGAGCGATGTTTCGACCATTCGTGAAGAGGATTCTACTAGTATTGATGTGTTGTTAGGTGCTGATGCATGGACACAAATTATCACTTCCGAGTTTCGTAGAGTAAACGACCAGCTTGTAGCTATTAAAACTCAACTGGGCTGGACAATTGTTGGTTTATCAGATGGGAATTCCTCCTTTTCGTCATGTATGTTTATAGCTTTACAGTCTTCCCAGGATGTGAAGCAGTTTTGGGAGCTTGAGACTATGGGAATCACGGATCCTTGTGAGCAGCTGCAAAAGAAAGAAAAAGATGAGAGAGTCGTGGCTTTCTTCGAGGAGACAGTAACGAGGGACTCGACTGGCCACTACATTGTCGAACTTCCATGGGTTGAAGGACACCCTCTATTGGATTCAAACAGGCATGTAACCGAGAGGCGACTTCAAACTAGTACACTCTCTTCTACCCCTCCACCCCTGAATGCCTTTGACGATGATGATGAAGAGGAAGAGGAAGAGGATGAGTTTGGATTGTACAATACTGCAGAGGAAATAGATTACAATGAATGTATATCATACAGAGAAAAAGAAGATGAGAAACAGAATACTAGCAAATCAAGAGGAGAACAAGACAACTCAGCAACCCACTCAGGCCTGTGTCCCGATAGTGAAGGCATGTCTCCCACCCCTCACAGTGATGATAAGAGAACGCTCAAACATAACTCTTGTGATGGACGGCTTCAAGGTGTTGCTTGTGAACTCGGTGCTTCCCAAGCTATCACATCAGTATACACTGAAACTGCTCCAATTCCCGGATTACCCAATGGTCATGGGGAAGAAGGGTGTAGTCAGGAGTCTGATGATGATTTTGGAAATTTTGAATTTTCATCATCTCGGAGGATACAAAGTGATGAGGAAAATGTTTCAATAAGCAAATTGCCATTTTTGGATTCAGGGCAAAATAATGAAGAACTCAATAGGGACAATATTTTATACATTCAATCCTTTAATGAGCAAACCTCTAAGAAAATTGAAGAAAGTGAGATAAATTTCACTGAATTTAGTACTTTTGAGTCAAATTTAAATGTTGAACATTTTGAGAATAGTAATTTTACAGTTAAAGAAGAAGATATTTGTAAATATGAAGAAGGTATTACACAATGTGATGTGTCTAAGGTTGAAAATGATGACGTTAGATCTTCCAACGATAGTTCAAGTTTTAACTCTGTTGATATTAGTTTGGAACCTCAAGACTCGAAAGGAGACGTTAAGAGCAGTGTCACAAAAGAGGAACAAAAATTAACTCAAAGAGGAAGAATAATAAGGATTCCAACCAAATTGGACTTATAAAAATACTCTGAAGATGAACTGTTTGTTTGCAATCTCCCAATTGCAAAAAGGGGGGAGAATGTAAGAAAATGTTAAACCTCAATTTCATTCTGATGGACTTTGAAATTGATTTAATTTCAATTAAATAACATCTGTCTTTTAAAACATATGTTTTATTTATTGTTTTCAAAGTCACTGTTTATTAATGTTGTTATGATTCAGTTTTGTGAATAGAAAATGTAATAAACAAATATAACAAGTTAAAACTGATTTATTTAATTATTTAGGGATCAGTTTATTTTAGGGTTTTGTTATACATGGACAGCAACTCCGAACACTCGAGTCAGAGTCGTTACGGGAGTCTGGTAGACGTGGAGGATGGGGTATAGGTGGAAGTGAATTTGGATCGTCGATGCGACGGCGTGGTGAGAAGCGGAGGAGAGAAATTCAGAGCTAATGTGACTGGAAAGACTTTAAATATTTTTATCTGGATAACTCCACTGATAGAAAACGAAGAAATGCACTCCAGAGTCCACAAAGTCAAGCAATAGTGATAAAAGTTATTGTCAAACTTATACAGGGTGTATGAGATGTCCTTGCTAAGCTAGATTATTTCATGAACGACTAAAATTTTATAATTTTGAATAAAACCTGAGATAGTAAAGTAGGGGATAGTCTTTCTAAAACTGTTCAAGTTTTTTTTATCTAACCACACCTAACTCGAAATTTTTTAATAACAACTCCTATCATGCATACCATTAAAAAGGCATAAAAACCATTATGATTTTTTGTAGAAAAACCTTTTTTTATGTCAACTTGTTGTGAAGTAGTATCAGGTTTACAACTTAACAACGATATTATTGATACTACTTCACAACGAGCTGAGATAAAAAAAGCTAGTTGTGTATTAATAACGCAAAGTACGTCATTGCCACTCGAGAATTGTTTACAGCCGCACTATATTGCACTATTTGCACTGTATTGTATTGCCGAGTGCGGCAATGACTATTTATTTGTGCTCGTATCACGCAAAATAATTTCCCACCATCATAATTACAACAGATTACATTTTTTATTGTATACAAAATTTCATTTAGGTAATGTTTGATTTTCCTGCTAAAACATACTATCAACTATTTAACATAACATTAAACTAAAATATAATACGAGGAATATCTGAAGGGATGTGTGTTCCACGATCTCGAAATCTAGCTGTTAGATTTTGCTTAAAGTTTGCATTAAAGAGTGTTTTGGTCCAAAAATAAGTTTAGAAACAGCCTCAACCCCAGGAAAAATCGAATTTGGCCTAAAATTAAGTTTAAAAATTGTAATTTTTGAAAACCAACGAGCAAGGCTCGGTTAACCTGGTACTTAAACTAAAACAACAGCAATTACTAAACGACAACAACGACAAACAACTGTTTTATGATTTGTAACAACAGCTGACCTTAAATAGCTATTTGATATAGTGTGCGAGAATGTGTGTGACGCTCTAAAGCGGAAATGAAAATTAAATTAAAGCGGAAATGACCCTTTTTGCGTATTGCTCACATGTGTGGCAATGTGAATATTTCCATGTAATGACAAAAAATATATATTTTCAACCAAAAATCATAATTTTCTATGCTCTTTCCAATGGTATATCGCATAATAGGCGTTAGTTTTTGAAAATGTTTACATGTGTGGCAAAGTGATCATTTCCATGTAATGGCAGAAAAAATAATTTCATAAATAATCATAATTTTCTATGCTCTTTCCAATGGCATATCGCATGATAGGCGTACGTTGTTGAAAGTGTTGAATCAGGATTAGTTACCCCTACTTTTGGGTTAGTCACGTAAAAAAAAACTTTTATAGCATTAAAAAGAGCTACTTCCCTATCTCAAGTTTTTGTCAAAATAAAAAAATGTCTATTCGTCCATGAAATAATCAAGATTTGAATCAAGTAAGAACTTCTAAGACATATACACAGTATTAAAAATTATAGTCCATTTAATTTGACACCAACAAAAATTGTATAGATTACACAAGAAATGTCCTTATAAATTGTACAACATTTTTCGTCTTTATGCTTATAAAGAGAAAAAGTTTTATTATTACAATGCTTTCCCTTTGGTTTGCTTTCTAACAACTGGTCGATGTTAGATAGTAACAAGACTGAGGGTTTGGACCGTTCCCAGTCAAAACGTTACAAAACGCCACT
>CM061536.1:118606666-118641879 GCA_030545055.2 Neoaliturus tenellus
GCTGAAGATTATAGGAAAATAATATTAAACGTTAAACAAGAATTAGTTTTGTTGAGATCTTCTAACGATAAAGACATTATTAAAGCTGCAGATGCTACTACAGATGCGACTTTAGAATGGAAATTAAAATTAGACAAAATTGTATGGAGAGTTCCACATGTTAAATTGGCTGACGAGCATAGAATGCTACTTTTAAGAAAATTAAAAGCCGATCGTGATATTGTTATTCCATTTAGAAGTTGGGAATTTCATGAGCATCCCAGTTTACCTACTACGGATCGACACACTTGGACTGTTAAAACATCGAATTATGTAGAACGAGCCAGGTATATTATATTTGGTTTACAAACAGGTAGAAGAGACGCCATTACTAAACATGCAGGACAATTTGATCATTGTGACTTGAAAAATATTAAAGTTTATTTAAATTCACAATTCTTTCCATACGACAATTTAAATGTGTCATTCACTAAGAAGAAATACAGTATATTGTACGATATGTACGCGAGATTCCAAAGTTCATATTACGGTAAAACAAATACACCTTTATTACCACCTGACAAATATTTCGATGCCTACCCAATAGTTGTAATCTATTGTTCTAAACAAAATGAATCAGTAAAGTCTTCAAGTGTGGATATAAAAATAGAAATGGAATTCAACGATGCTATACCGGCTAATACAACTGCATACTGTTTAATTCTACATGATAAAATCGTAACATACACACCTTTAACTGGAATTGTTAAAAATGTATTGTAAGAACCGGTTTTGTTTCATTCCGCGAGTATAAAAGCAGAGCGTACAGACCGCTCCTCATCAGTTTGTTGCCTACTGTTGTATGGGTAGCATCGTATTCAATATGGCTTCTCCTAGTGGTACACCTGAAAATGTGGTAGATATTGAGAAGGAGATATCTGAGTTTTTAGATCCTCAAGGTCACCAGGAAGGAGGTGAACAAAACGTTTGCGGACAACTTCACGCCAGTAATAATGTTGAAGAAAAAGGTAAAAGAAGAAAGACTATACAAAAGAGAAAAAGGGATATTGAAGATAATATTTCTCCAAACATATTGAGTGAGGTATTTTTGCGAATATTTTACCCAATCTCTTCCAGTTTGGATAAAAGTGTTTTAATCGGTGTTATGAAATCTACAGATTATTCCCCTACTGTAATTTTAACTCATGGACCCAAAATGATTTTGTTTACGGACAGTGCTTGGGAATCGTTTATGAAACATTTGCATCTGCTAGAATGCTATTTAAGTAGTAACATGTTTGGAAGAAAGACAAGGGTAGGACTTTTGGATTCAAATGTGGAAATTGATATCATTAAACAACGTGGTGATCATCAGCTACGGTTTAGAGACACAACAAGACATGATAACAAAATTCAACTTAATCGAGAGGAGTTTTTCATTTTAACTTGTGCTACTGAACCTATAACAAGATACTTGAGACAACTGGTGTTTTCAAGTTCGATTATTAAAGATTATCTGGAAGACACTTTGGACAAACAACCGGACGCACCTATATTATACGGACCTGTGGATACTTCTATATTTAATAGAGTTCCTCATGAAGTACAGATGTGGAGACAATTGGAAAAGTACGCTCAACTACATAAGAAATCAGTAAAACAGGAAGAAGAGGAAGATGGAGGAGAAGAATCAAGTGTTAGTGATGAAAATGAAAATAAGGAAAATATAAATATGGAAACTTAAATGACAATGGTTAGTTTTTAAAACAATAACCAACATTTTGTGGGGTTAGGCCTATTGGGGACGGTGCCCACGTTAAATATACACCAACGCGCCAACAACTGTACGGCCTGGTATAAAAGTAGTACCTACCGTGGTGTGGAAATCAGTTGACCTCCTGACTTCGTAATGAGCAGACGTGTGACCTTCAAAATGGACAAGGGAGAAGAACAACAAGTAAAGTCCAAGCCTGGTATTATTGAGTTTCAAGCGTTTCGTGGTAATGATGATAGATTCATTATAAAAGAACTTGTGTTTTTGGACATGAATACAAGTGTTCCTTATTCGTTTTTATTTAAACCACCATGTTCTTATTCGTCTTTAACTAGTAAAGCCGCTACTACCAACAGATGGATTTCAAAACACTTCCATCATATCGATTGGTATGATGGTTTTACAAGTTACACGGACTTGTATCACATTATGCATCACTTTTCAGACAAGTTTACCAATATTTACACAAAGGGGCTGGAAAAGAAAAGATGGATCGAAGGATTTACTCATGTTCCGGTTAATGATGTGGAATTGGATAAGAATTATCAATACATGCTGGAAACCATATGTATTTGTACAAAAAAGCCCAGAACATGATAAAGATAGACATTGCGCTTTGAAAAATGCCTATAAACTCGCCTCTTACCTTCAAAGTGGGGAATTGGGGAGTGGTGGGGGTAACGGAGAGTATATAAGTGGGGAGCAGACAGGGACCTGGCATGAGTATTACTCGAGATTCCGAGACGACAACATCTCCGAGCAAGAAGACGATCTGTAACCTGACCATGGCATCTCACCAGTTCCTTCAGACTTTGGTCGAGCAGTTCAATGCTCACTCCAAGTCAACAATATTACCTGTAAAGAAGTGCTCGGAACTAAAAGACGAGAAGCACTACATAATCCATGCTATGAAGAAGATGGAGACTACAGTTGGGGAGGCCATCTGCTGCAGTCTCAGCGAGGCACCGTTTACTCCGGGGGATGAACCAAAGTTCCAGGTGTACCTGCCCAAGAGATTCGTCCATCTTCTACAAAACGAGGATCTTCGCTCTATTCAACCCGGGTGTCTATACCTGGTGTCCCACGGCTGCACGGGTAGCAATTCTACAGAGTTGACCATCCACATCGCTGACAAGCAGCAGTGTTAGATTTAAGTTTTAATGTTGTACATATGTTGTTGTTGTAATGTTTTATAAATAAACGAATCATAAAAGACAAAAAAAAAATAAAAAAAAAACAAAAAATGCAACATATCAATATGTGACAGACTTCACGTATTGATATGTTGCATTTTTTTTAAACTTCGCGGGTGACCTTGACCTTTGACCTTTGCATTTCACAATTACCCCCACTACTGTAATTACCCCCACTACCGCACTAGGATTCAAACCTGCTTGGATGCGAAAAACGGTCAGTCTGTTGCCAACTAGCAAACGATGAGCACCTTGTACGAGCTTTGCATACAACGAGTTATAACTCACAAGGACTTGTTCCCAACATGTTTACAAGACAATATCCCACTAACAATAAAAGAAGATGTCAAACGCTACAGGAGGGAAAATACAGGGTATTCGGAATACTCCTGGTATAAGTTCCACGACGGGAAAAGTTTTGTAGGCCTTGTGGCGAGGCCGCCGTCAGAGACCTTCGGCGATTCGTACAGGATGGTGGTATAAAACAATTCGGATTTCTAGCGCCACTGTTTCGATTTGAAAATTACAAGGACACCTGCGCTATTTGTTCCATTCCATTGTATCGATGGAAAAAGTTTAGAACTGTTTAATTGGATTTTCTATACCCCCACCACTATTACCCCCACCACTTTTTCATGTACCTCCAAGCGCTGTGCCTCGGCTTCATTTCTACTCCAGCAGCCAACCTAGCAACATCAAGATGTCTCTGAACGTTAGTTGCGCAAGTTACGAGGAGGTGAGCATCAAGACTCAGCAGGAGCTAAACGACTTATACAAGGAGTTGCAGCTGATGGTGGCACGAGGCTACCGTATAAATGTGCAAGTTTACGCTTGCAATATACGGAACACCCGGCAGTCAAAGGAAGAGCCTGGACACTCCTCGACGGCTTCCTCACCAGCGTCCATGAAGACCGAGCCAGACAACTTGGACTACTTCAGCTGACTAGCAGTTGTATTTCTTGTCCTAACCATTGTAGAATATGTATATTTTTTCATTATATTAAAGAAGTAAAAGAGCAAAAACACCTATCTTGTTACTGACATATAAGCTCAGTAACAAGATAGGTTTTTTTAAAACACAATTTGGATGACCTTGAAACTTCCCCCTCCACTGCTTTGTTACCCCCACCACT
This sequence comes from Neoaliturus tenellus, assembly GCA_030545055.2. Taxonomy (NCBI): domain Eukaryota; kingdom Metazoa; phylum Arthropoda; class Insecta; order Hemiptera; family Cicadellidae; genus Neoaliturus; species Neoaliturus tenellus. Next base: position 118,610,746 of record CM061536.1, read on the forward strand.
TGACTATTGGTGTACATGGCACATCGCAATTGGAAACCTCATTCCATCTTCAACAGCCACACCGACAACATCAACAATGGCAAACCTACCAACAGATGAAAGATGTCCTCACGCATGTTGTGACTTCGTCCACGAGTTGGAGAAGAGGATGCAGGAGAGGGCGATAAGAAGAAAACAGATCCACTCAGAAAATATCATGATAGTCAACGGCTATCTTTTATTGTTCGGCCTTATTATGGTTGTACTTTTCATACTGTACGGCATAGTCACATGTGTCGGCAAGGTTGCAGAAGAAAACGCTCGCCACCATCAATTGGAAAGTTTCAATGTTACTTTGTAAGTTTTCCTTTTTTTTTAAAACTCCGTTTGGATGACCTTGAAAATTCCCCCACTACTCCACCACACCCCCCACCACTTCACCATGTTCCTGCATGAGCATCACATCAACCGTCATTCCTTGTCCGACAAGCAACCATGGCAGACAACAACACCATCAGCCAAGCTGACTCCACTACTGATGTCGGTACAAGTACGGGTTGGACACTGTCGATCGATAGTGTACACTATTTGGAGTCAATTTGCGAACGTATGAAGGAAATACTGCGGGACAACCCTGGGATCATAATACAAATGAATTTAAATTATGATTGGTCCCAAGTTAGAATGCAAGGGGACGACAACAACGGTCAACAATCTCCACAATATTCGCCCATGTCCCCGATCTATCCTTACGGCGAGTCTGACGTCGATGAAGATGAGGCTGATGAAGATGCAGGGGACAACGAGGCTGAAGAGGAGTAAGCTTCATTCCTTTTTTTTTAAAACCTAAATTGGATGACCTTGAGAATTCCCCCTCCACTATTTCCTTTTTTTTAAAACCCAAATTAAATGACCTTGAAAATACCCCCCTCCACGTACTTTTGGTTTACCCCCTCTACTTTTCAATACTGTTACCACAGTCTGTAGCTCACATCATTCCTTGCTTAGCTATCATGGCGGACAGCACTCTTTCTCGAGTTGACTCCACTACGGATGAAGAATGGCCATTTTCCTGGAATGTTCATCTGCAGGACTCGGCAGAAGTGGATATGTTGCATGAGAAATTGGTGTATGTATTAAACGAAAACCCCAACATTGAATGTAGAATGACTATGGATTTCGATGCGACAGGGGTCCACACTCAACCTTCCACTTCCAGCCAGCCTGAACCTCAGCTACAGCCAAAGAACTTTACACATCTTTACACTCCAATACGGCCGGAGGATGTGGTTATCAGCGAGGCAGACTCTACTACAAGTTATATTGAACCAACGAATTGGAAGCTTGTTGTTGACACCTTACACAAGGTCGACTTAGTATGTGACAAATTAAAGGAATTGATGATGCAAGATCCTGGTCTTCGTTTTAAAATTGATTTGTTTTTCATCTGGGGAGCACCTGCACGGGGCTCTTCGTCTGACAGCTCTCTAAGTACAACGGATGAGGAGGAGGAGGAGGACGACTAGTTATCTTTTTTAAAACTCCGTTTGGATGGCCTTGACCTTTCCCCCTCCACTGAGTTTATTTAAGGTGCACTCTCAATGACTGCAGCATCATTTCATCGCGCACCTTCACCACAGCAACATGGAGAGTCAACTCAACTACTGTTGCGAACGGAAATGTTTTTCATGGCCGAATGACATTGATGTTGCGGATGGCCTGGCGTGTAGAAAATGTGAAGCTTTTGGTCAATGCATGTGTAAGTGCAAGTCTTGGAAGAAGCCGAAACCGGAGTTGAAGACATTCCATGTGTACCAGATGAGAGGGCATAAGTACACTTGTTGCCCTGAACGTTGCATTGAATTCACATTAAAACAGCTAACTGGCTGCAAATTGTGCAACAATCATTTTGCAGGTTTTTGCAAACATTATTTAGGAGCCTGTCAGTACAGATCAACTTGGCATACAGAAGCACTCACTATCAATGAAATCGCTATAGATACACAAGAGTAGTCTTTCTACTCTTTTCTTTTTTAAAACTCCATTTGGATGACCTTGACCTTTCCCCCTCCACTCACCTTAGTTTATATAAACCCCATTCCCACTGACCACAGCATCACTTCATCGTGCTCCCTCGTCAAAGCAACATCAACTATGGAAAGTAAGCGCATCTCATGTTGCGAGCATAGGTGTTTGGAGATACAAGGCGTCACATATTGTGCAAAGAAGCGTTGGGAGGAAGAGACGGGGACAACCTATTGCTGTGAGGATAAGTGTTTCCTCTTACCAAAGTGGCAAGTGGATGGGCTGGCCTGCCGGCAATGTGAATGCTTCGGATGTTGCAGGTGTAGATGCAAGAACCAACAGCTGCCACCGCCGGTACTACAAACTTTCAAAATCTACAAATCCAAATACTTTTATACTTGTTGTCCGCAGCGGTGTATTAAATTTCACTTCTCCAATCTTACCAATTGTCGGAAATGCTACGGACAACCTGATGGGTGGTGCACCTGTTTTCTGGACTCCTGCCGCTACAGATCGGATTGGTTTACAGATCCATTAGAGATTGATGAGGTCGCCCAGGAAGCACAAGAGTAGTCTTTCTACTCTTCAACTTTTTTAAAACTCCATTTGGATGACCTTGAGATTTCCCCCTCCACTTCCCCATATACCTAGAGTACACAGAGCCTGATAGTCAGTCACTCGGTGGCTGTCGTGGGGTGCGCATCGGTGTCGGCGCTCCGTTGTTAAGTGTTCAAGGTCACAGTAACATAAAATTGCGGGCGTTGTACTGGTTCAAGGTCACCTGAGGGATAACCGATTGCCCATTTAGGCAGAGTCATGTCAGAAACTCGAGTTTAACTTGGCACTTTTGCCGTTTCTTGTCGAAAATTCGCTCCAAGTGGTCAAGGTCACGGGGACTCTGACTGAAACTCGGAGCGTAGTGCGAGAAACGGCAAAAGTGCTAAAAAATTTTAAGTTTCTGCGTGACCTTGACCTTAGTGGCGTCGGTGACGTCGTTTTGATGACGTAAGGGGTGATGACGTCATCAGCACGTCATTTCTGTGACGTCATGGGTGTGACGTCATCGAAATGACGTCATTAGTGATGACGTCATCGATTGCGTCATCGATGACGTCATCGGTGAGGTCATTGACCTCGATGACGTCATCCCTCAGGTGACCTTGAACTGGGCCAGCGGCCGCAATTTTACACTACTCTTGTGCACACAGTCGCTGTTATTTATTTGAATGATAAAACAATTAAGTTATTCAATTAGAGTATTTGATTTGAAGAGATTGGTTTAAGAGAGAGCTTAAGGGACATTCTCATTCTCAGAACGTCATGCAGTGCTCCAATATTTTGCGCCTTTATTTTAAGTCCGATAACAGTGGGAGTGCTTTTTAATAAAAAATAGAGACTTAGACTAGTTTATTCCCTTTTATATTTCTTAAATTGTGAATCCATAAAGCTATAAAGGATCAACTTCGATCCATTAGCTCCATATGAATTTAAAATTAAAATAAATTAAAACTAGGTCAAATAGCGCAAGTTTCAATCTTTCATTTAAAATAACTCCCGTTTTCATCGGACTTAAAGGTGAAAATGGGAGCAGGTGAATTTCACTGCATGTTGAATTTTTGACCCACGAGAACCCCAATACTGACAGCCTCTGAATAACATCTACTAGGCCTTTTCCGCGGCCAAATCTCCTCCCTCACCACCATTTACCAGAGTCTTGGGTGTCTCACAAGTGCTGAAGTGCAGCAGCGTTTATTTATCCACAGTCTTTTACACTAAATGCTAGATATTGTTTCTCGCCCTCAGTATGCTTGTAAACTAGGGGAAACTTATTCAGGTAAATTTAGCAACGTCCGCTAGGACTGAACCTTTACACCCCTCTTAAGAGTACAACATATTGAACTGTAAAGTTAACACTTTATTTGCCGGTTCTAATAAAAATCAAATTTAATTGTTCTCTAAAAAAAAATAATAATAATCCACAAAACATATATTCTAATAATTGTATGAGTCAGATATTTTAAATTAAATATACTAAAATATTTAAAAAAAATCATCTTCTTAAATCCATTTTGGGAATCAAAATTTATATTGTAGCCTGTAAAAGTGGTAACTTCCTATGACAGTTGATTTGCTGTTTGATCTGCAAAAAAAAAAAAAAAAAAAAAAAAAAAAACACGAATTTTTAATAAGCTTATAGGGGCCGTCCATAAATTACGTCATCGCTTTTTGACCATTTTTAGACCCCCCCTCCCTAAAATCATCCTACCATCATAATTTGTCTGACCCCCCCCCTCTCGGAAAAAATGACGTCATTTTTAACAAACCTCCGTTTTAAGTAAAAATAATGTTTTTTAAACGCTACATGATAAACTAAAAAAAAATATCAATCAAATATGAATTTCCCTTCAGAAATAAAGCCAAAATTACTTTCTCAATGAAAAAATAAACTATAAAACAACGCCTTAAAATAGTCTAATGTATTTTATAGATAATTATTTTATAATAGTTGAGTTGTGTTAGAATTTATCATTGTTTTACTGCTCAAGTTACACATAAAACATCATATTTAAAATGACGTCATATCAAAACCGACCCCCCCCCTTGCACATCACCTTACCGTCATTTTCAATCTAGACCCTCCCCCCCTATTTTCAGATGACGTAATTTATGGACGACCCCATACTAAAATTTAACTTCCATTGGCCTCAGCCTGAATTTTATTATATTTTTATTATATTTTATTCGGTGTCTACAAATTAAAAAATACTTCTCCAATCTATTTCAATAGTTATTTTCACATTTTTCAGTTCGTAACCACTGCTAATGTATATCACTAAACAACACTATGTATTTTAGCGTCTTCGCCTGCCCTTTTCCGCGCCGTTCCGCCATAAGCCCGCCGGAGACAGCGGGCACGGCGGCGGCGGCGGCGAGGGTCGCCACTTTGTCGGCTAGCTGTCCGGATAGCCGAATATTAAGATTTACGTTGTAGTCCAGATTAATATTCTACTCTTGTAATATATTCGAGCCTGATGAAAAGCGAAACTACCAAAATTTCGCTAAAGTTGTAGGTGGATGACCTATTACTGTACAGGTTCTTTGAAGCAAAACTTCAGCTTTTTTAGTCTAATTATACTAAACCTACTTATTACCAATATTGAGGTCCCGAAGACCACCACTGCGGACAGCATCCCAGTTGACGGAGACAAACTTTTCCATCCATACCGACTGGACTTCCTCCTGGGACTCTTTCCAAGGCCGGAATTAATTGCTGACCCAACCTTAGCAGTAAGTTGTATGGATCTTCCTCGGTAGCAGTGGACCGTTCTCAATCGATTCCGCACTGGTGTGGGAAGATGTAATTATTGGAAATACAAATGGGGAATGACAGAAGACCAGTCATGCCGCTGTGGAGCGGAGTTGCAGACTATGACTCACATAGCCAATGAGTGCCCTTTGAGTGCTTTCCCCGAAGGATTGATTGGGCTGCATTGTGCAAGTGAAGCTGGGCTGCAATGGCTTAGCGCCCTGGATTTAGCTTTGTAAAGAGAGATCATAACTTTATGTTTTTAGTTTAGTTTTTAAATTTTTTGACGCAGGTGCTAAGCACCTCAGAGAATGTATTATATTTTTCTGAAGTTGGTGGCTGGCTATTAATGCCATACGATATATATATATACCTACTTATTGATTCATGTATTCTATGGTTTGTCAGAGAATTTTCTAAAATGAAATACAATTTCATCACTAAACAAATTTACGGGACACAGCGAATTGATTTGCAGAAGTTGATAACTACGTGAAAGTGTATGCGTTTAAGTATTGCCCCCCATTGAAAAGTACACAGAATCATTTCTTCACCAAGTATCACTTCCTAAAATTTTGCTTACAGTAATAAACCACTGTTGGAGAAATACATTAAAGTTGCTTCACTACTCGCGCAAGTGGTGCCTACCTAGACCTATCGCTACCTTAGTGATGCCCGCTACGATCTTTAACAACCTCTCCATATCTCTGGATACACATTGTACATGTAGTAAATTCATCACAACACATATAAATGTCAAAAACTGTTTATTACCCATTTGTGAAGTATTACCTTGATCTCCAGCCTGGACAGAAATTGTATTTGCTTAACAACCTTCTCTACATACACGTCATCGTGGAAGTACCAAACTTAAAGTTACTGCTGTGTAAATTTACAATGAAAATATTTTCCCTCAAGACAGTTTTATGCTGGAGGGTAAAAGAAAGCCGAGAATATCATGGCCAAACACTAGAGAAGGTAAAACTTGGTTAAAACCGACAACCATGAGTAAGAGACTCTGTTATGAGTTTATGCAGTGGAATACACATACTGGGGACGTTTAGTAGTACTTGAGAGAACCTCTGGAGGATGAACAGTCTCCCCACTCAAACAACACAGGTTATCAAGTAGTTCATAAATTGTTTCCACCATTGACCTTCTATACAGATCCGTACTCTTGACAACAACACTTCCATAAAAGATTAATCTAAATTGCTGGTATAGAAAACATTGACTATGCAATATTGAAATAGCTAATTGTTTTTTAATAGCGTATAGTATGTCATTGCCACTCGAGAATTGTACATGGCCGCACGAAGCATCAGCTGAGTGCGGCCAAACGATTTGAGAGCGACAATGATTATTTGCGCTCGTAGTACACACAAGATTTTTCCTGCCAATATAATTGCACAGATTAAATGTTTTATTGTATATACAAAATGTCATTTGGGTTATTTTTATTTGTTTTTTTTGGAACACACGATTAACTATCAAACATAACCTCAAACTAAAAAAGAAACAATTACTAATCGACAACAATGACCAACAGCTGTAACATGGTTTATAATAACAGCTGACTTTAAATTGCTGCTTGATTTAGCGTGCGGTAAAGAACATTGCCGCTCTAGAGTGGAAAAGAAACGGAAACCGGAAATGATTGCACAAAAGCCCTTTCGTTTTCAAGGTTAACTCTAACATTAAAAGTCCAAAGTACAGACCGTGTCACACTGCCGTCACTTTCATTGGTGGATGAACGGATCAAAAAAGAGTGAAATTTTAATAAATTACTATGTGCCTCAGTGTATTGAAGCAACCCCATTTCAACCCCATTTTGTCTTTGCTAACCGATTGATAGTAACTTTCTCGGGTGTTTTACCATCAGAAACAGTGACCACTAGGAATATATTACATCGATACCATCGATACATGGTTACATCGATTGCTTGCAGCATCTCACTTAAAACAGGCATTTAATTGAATCTTTTGTGACTCGACAAAGTACAGTAGGTCTAAGCCTAGTCTATTCCCCATACCATGAGATCCAATTTGACATACCTTTCAGATCTCTTCGATCATTTAAGTAAACCTGAACCACCATAAGATTATTAACTTCCCGTCACCCCTGAACAGAGACCAAACATCCAGCACAGCCCGGAACTACGTGCAAGGGCATCGCACCTACAACCATAAAGGAAACCGTTAGCTCCGGTTATCGGTTCTTGAATTATGTTCTTAAAAGTTAAATACGGCGAGGTTAAATTTAACGGACAAAAATAAAGTGTGATTTAGTGGCCGAACAGCTGACCCGGCGTTGCACGATTATTATTTTTATTTTCGCGGGGTTAAACAGACGGGGCCGTAACGAATTTTACGCCGAACAATTGCGGACACCGTTACGTTCGTGCCGAACTGCTGGGAGGACCATGGGAGGCAACGGCCGAGATGGCAGTAAATCAGTCGGTCATATAGGCCGATCGTAAAGAGAATGAGGATGATGGCTTGGTCCGAAGAACCAAAAGCCGCCAGATTGGAGCGTGGACATGTTGATTTTGTGAGGGATCTAATGCAGAGGTTCGCAAACTTTTCAGTCCGAGACACTATATAACTTGGGTTTTTTAGGTTCACCCCCCCCCCCCCCCTTATAAAAAATTTTAAAGTTGCTGTGCACCAAAAAAGTCTTTTTGTAAATGACCTAAATTCCAAGTTGGTTACTACCAGACTACCAGATTTTTCATTTATTGAAATTAGTAAGGAGACAAAAGCTATCAATGTTGTTCTCGCTCAAAGTCATATCAATAAAAGAGCACCTTTTCTCATCTACCGTTATCTTCTCTTCTTATCTTATCTTCTCTTCTCAGGCACCCTAGCGGTTACTTGTTGTAGTCGCTTGATGGTCACTGTACTGGTCAGCTTCGTTGCTGTGTTTCTTGCTGGAACCAAACCTAAAATAAAATAGATCAAACAAACTTGACCTAACCTGACCTAATCTAGCCTTCCCTAACCTAACCTAATTACTTAGTGACTTTAGCCTAACTTGTACTAGCCCTGGTTTAAAAGAGTGTATGTGTGGATTTTAAGTGTTTTCAAATTGAATGTTAGTAAAAAGTTTTTGGTTAAGTTATTTCTGCTTATACCAAGCAAGAATTAAAATTGCGTTTAGTCATTCATGTCGTAGGGATCCTCGTCTAAAAAATACCCCAAAAACAAACAAAAAAATTTACCATATTTTTTTAGATCACCCATCAAACATTTCAATTGTCATCACATCAAAAGCCAGTAAAAAAATGTATTACTTTTCATACAGAACGATATCATACATGAAATAAATGAAATAATAGTCTCTGTTGTTTATTTAGGTAAGAAAGCTGCAGATTTTAAAACTATTAATGTAGAAGATTTATTCTCGCAGAGCTTTTTCAGAGAGAATTTACTGTGATTTTTCTGAATATTCCTTACCTTTTCAATGTCCCCCGAAAGAGAGAAGGACCAACTCCACAGTTTGACAACTCCATGGCGTAACTACGATGTGACGTAATACAACCAAGTTCAACCTGAAATCACACTTACACTTAAATTGGACTTACCTCTGAAATTGAGGTAATATATTACATGTAGCACTTTACCTTTAAGCAATTTTAATTGTAGATGAGGAAATTTCCAGGCTGTGACCCATATCGGGGCGGAAACACGTGCTACAAGGGTTGGATCCTCCCCGGATGTAACCCGTTACCATCCGTTACTCGGGTGTACCGTTCCGTTCCACAGAGCCACCGGTGTCGGCTAAACACCTGTTACTCCATAAATCAGCTACTTTTTAGATCCAACGGGTGGATTTGGGCTAAAGATATACATGAGATAACCCTTGATTTTCGTTGGCTCACCATATGTGATAGACGTGTTTTGGAATTGTAGTCGTTCCCTGTAGGCTACGATGATTATTTGGAATTATTTTAAGTTATACGTACTAAGATTCATCTTGAATGTGATACTTATGTATCATTCAGATTTGTTCATCCTTAACGGATTATTCATAAGAAAAATTTATATTTTTAAGAAAGGGGGTGAGGGAACATTAAGGCCGGTTCCTACGTGAGCGACAGATGCGACGCGACGAGAGCGACAAAATTTCAAACAAATGTATAAGCATTAGAGCGTTCTTAGTGGGCGACAGGAGCGACAACAATTTACAATGTATAACATTATGGCGATGCAAGCTTGTCGCTGGCGTCGCTTCAGTCGCTCTCGTCGCGTCGCATCTGTCGCCCACGTAGGAACCGGCCTTATATTCCTTAAATTGAAAGTACAGTATTCCATATATCCCTATTTACTATACTGTATTTTTCGAACTAGTCTCATTTACAACTACCTTGAACCAAATCGCAAAGTTTGTTAGGTCTAGTAATGTATCTTAAGAATATTAAAACCCCAAATCCCTCAAATATTTTTTCTACATTAAAGCGAGTTTAAAAAAAGGCACTGGTACAAACCCAGCTTGTCTTTTAATAATATGCTCTTGTACTGTTCAATCAAGGTGTATCGAATCGATTTATAAATAGAAATTACATCGTCGAATTGAAACGTGTCGTAACATCTTGTCCCAGGTAACATCTTGTCCCAGTAACGTTTTGTCCTAAATTCCTCAGATGCCCAACTCTCTACCTGCTCCCTAGTAACATTCTGTCCCAAAAATTCTTTGACAGGTCTTCACTAAGTGGGGTCCATCTCGTAAATATGTGGTTTGCGATTGCAAGCCAGTTAGTAAATTATAAAATTGTACTATAATAACAATAGTTTAAGATCGTACTTGATATTGCTGATTATGAATATTGGCATAAATGAAAGTTATGTAAAAGTATAAAACAATTATTTAGTTTGTAGAATTGCAATTAAATTTTAAAATGAAATGAAATCTTTATTTGTCATTCAAGTTTACATTGCATGTGATATTTCACAAATAAACATATGACACGTCATTATCTTAATATACATTTTGTTATAAGGTACCTAAATAACACAATAATAAAATCAATAGAATTTAATCAAATAATCTCATATCTTTTCCTGTTTAGTAAAACAAAAGTCATAATTTATAAACCAATTTCTTAAATATTCATCTATGGAGTACGGACACATTAATTCTAAAAACTCCTTCAATTTATTTTTAAAAATGTTAATTGATTTTGCTGATTTAATTTGAGCAGGGAGGTGGTTATAAAGTTTCCTACCTATATACAAAGTTGTTTTTTCATAGAGAGCAGTTCTGTGTATAGGGAATTGAAGATTATCTTTGTGTCTTGTGTTATATGTATGATCTTTATTTTTTGACATGAAAATACTGTATTTTTTTAACAAAGATACATAATTGATAAATATTCATGGCATGAATTGTTAACAATTTCATTTGCAAAAATAGTGGGCGGCATGAAGTACGAGGTGCTGTGTCAGTTAAAATTCTCAAAGCTTTTTTCTGGAGAATAAAGATACCAATGCCATAACAAGCTCTAGACATAAAATAGGAATGATAGGCCTAAACAGTAAGAGCAGTATTTAGACCTGCTGTTTTATAGATTACTCTCAGCCCAAATAAAGCCTTGGCTAAAGATTTACTTAATTTTAATTTATGTTCTGTCCACTTGAAATTTTCATTTATGTGAAAACCCAAAAATTTAGTGTTTACTGAAGAATGAATAAGCTCTCCAGATTCTAACTTGATAGTAAAATTTCAGAATTTAAAAACAATTATTAACTTTTAGTTAGGAGACTTTGAGACTTGTGAAATTGAAGTAGTTTGGTGAAAAAGTTATAAACAGCCCGCCAAAATAAAAAAGTAATTTTTTACGATGATTGTTCATAAAATGTAATGTTTAAGAGTGTTAAAAACACTGAAAACATGCCTCCACATTCCTCTGATTCAGACGGTGCTTTTAGATATTTATGGGTAAAATATATATTTTCTTGTAGATTAAGGTTAGTTCTAGGTCCCAGGAAAAAATAAATGGTAATAGTAGGAAAAATCTTAAGAGTAAAAAAAATTAAGTTACTTTGGGAGGTCACCGAGAGTAATATTTTAACATTTTCACACTTTTCTTGTATGATAAACCTAGTGTAAGTATTAAAATAAACGATTACCAAGTTTAGAGAAAAGGTGAAAGAAAACGGGGTTCGAAACACGGGAATAGAATACCATGTTTTGACCGATATCGCTATTTATTTATTTATTAGAACAGTCAGATACAATAGTTACATATTGTGTTGACTTTTGCAGCCCTAAACCGATAGAGCCACCAGTTTATTAAACCCATCAAATGATTTGGCAAAGTGCACTTTATTTAGGCTATAATAACTATTAATTTAATTCCTTTGCAGTTGTTTGCATGGGTATAATTTATAAACTCTACTACACTACAAAAATCATTATTTATTAAATATTCACTTAGTTTTTTTTTTTTTTTTTAATAGTTTAATATCATTAATATTATTTCTTATGCTTTCAGGGAGATGGTTAAACAGTTTAGCTACTGCATGGCAACTTATGGTAATTTTCGAGTCTGTGGAAATCAGTTCTGAATAAATTTTTATTTCTTATAGTATTATAGTTATGAAAATGTGTGCCGAATTTTGAGTCACATTTTGTAAGAAAAAACTTAATTGTCTGATAAATATATAAACCTGCTAATGTTAAAATTTCCATACTACGAAAGATTGGTCGGCACGATTCTCTTCTGCCTATGTTTGCTGGGGTTAATTAACCCCAGGAATTTTACACACTTGCCTTGTTCCAAAATGTGTTCATTCATCATAATTACTGGGTTTTCGCTTTCATCTATATTTCTTAAATTAAAATTTATGTAGTTTGATTTTAAATAATTTACTCTTAAGTTCAAACTACTAAAACCCTGGACACAACAATTGACCTGTGTGAAAGATAGACTCTCTATATTTTCAGTTGAATCAGCTGTAAAACTGAGAGTTTGTTGTATCAGCATATTGTGTGATTTGTTCAACATTTATTATTTCATCTAAATTCCGGCTACTCTACTAGCCCAAGGGTAGAATAGCTATATGAATATCCACTATAAATATAACCAACGTAAAATATATTTCTACATACACAGGTGGCTTCTAGAGACGAAATATAAACTTTAATTCCAGGAATCTAGTTAATTTAATTTAGGAGTTTAAGGAAATTTAAATAAAGTAACCTATTTGACAATCCTTGATTTATCTAGTAAGTGAAAGGTAATCTCTAACTAATGATAATACTTTATCGAACTCATTTGGAATTTCGCTTTACTTATTATAATGCATTACTACTTTCGCTTTAGCATTATTATAATGCACCTCTGATATGACTACTCCATTCCGTCGTATACGTGTTTAGTTAAACAACTAAATATTTAGGTAACACAATTTATAAAACCCCTTAAAACATAATAACTTTGCCGTTTCTCTTTAGCTCTTAGAGAGATTTTATAACAATGAAGTTGTCATTTATTCTTTGATATATGCATAATAATGCTATGTTTTTTTTTAATTGGTTACTTTTTAATTAATTGGTATTTTTATATGGTTTTACAAGACAGTATTTTGTTAATTTACAAAAATAAAATATAAAAACAGCAGTGTTTACAATATTTCCATTTATGTTATAATTTATTTTATTTACATTATTTCCTTGATCTCCAATTACCTAACTTACTATTACTATACTAACATTTATAGATAATGGAATGTTTATACAGTACTATAGTATTAATCTGCTTGGACACTCTTCTCTGCACGGAGGTGAACGAGTCATGAACGGTGAACACCGTTCCCTCTTGTGATTGGGAACGGGATCCTATACTTCACACCGATCAGTTCAGATAGCAGGCCCCGAGGGGGACGGGACGGCGGCCGACCCTCATTAGTACTGCTCAGTGATTTTTATGGTAGGTGACGAAACGGGGGGTGACGAAGTGGGTGCACACGGGGACAAGATGTTACCTCGTTAGCTGATTTAATCAACTGTAAAAAAGATTGGGACAGAATGTTACTGGTTTTCCAAGAAATTCGAGTTAGGACAAAATGTTACTGGGACAGAATGTTACCGAACCGAATTGAAACTGCTGTTTCAATTTTACATTTCAAACCGGCTTTGAAATGGTTACAATTTAACCTATACAGGTTAAATTGTGACCATTGGTTAACCAAAACTCGAAGTTTGGCTAAACATTGTCAACTCAGAAACATGCCAATAATAAAATCGAGTAGCCACCTTCACTTTAAGTATACAAAAGTATGACTGTTAAATTTAAATTGATTTAGGAAACAATAGATTTTTAGGAAATTTGACATTTTCAAAGGTTCAAAATAAACCTCATTTATACGTAACATTCTTATTAAATTCGTACAAAACATACAATCCAACATCTGCTCAAATTATAAAAATGTTCAATTTGTTTAAGCCGTTCAAAACAAAACCACGACACTCCTGCTTCAATTCACATGTATTAGGTAGCTGGACAACACTGAGTGAAGATAACCATAAACGTGCATTACTGCTAGTGCAGCAGCTACTTCCCGTAATATCACAGGTTTATAGAGTGGCGACTGCCTGTGTAAAAGCTTCCTGCAAGCCACTGCCACTACGATCCACGATATCCAGTTCGCATTGTATTGCTGAGTAGCTGTAAAATTATTGTTTTAATAGGTTCAGATTGCATGTGGAGTAAGATGCAATTAGCGTTTCTACATGATTCCGATTACAGATGGGCAGAGTTTCTGAAAAAGACTTGTTAAAAAAGTAGACAATCAAATTTTGAATGAATTCTCTTTTTTTCTCAAATACAATTATTAAAAATATTGGGCAGTTTTATAAAGAAAAGTGATGTTATATAGCTTTTATAGTGCTTTCGGTATCAGTTTAAAATTTCATTTTTGTACAAATTGTAATACCTCTTTTTGCATTTGAAATTGTTGTAGATAAAGTTAATACAGAAAAGTGAGTTAATATACAATACAAACTGATATTTTTTATTAGATTTTTTGCACAGTAAATCTATGTAAGAAAAACACTATTATCAGATTAACGTGTAATTTTATACCAAAAATTGCAAACCATACAATAAAAACTTTATCTAGAAATTCATCATACATAAAAATGATTTTTTTAGACAAATAAATAAATATTTCAGAACTTTCCAGCGATTGCGTAACTGAGTAAATTAATACTATTGTAACTAAAGAAATCAATGGGGAACTGCAACACGACCTTTTTTATTCCTCGAGTAATTAATTTTAAACATCAACTTTTTGTCTCCACAAAGCAATGTTTAGTGAGCTAAATGCAAAACTCAACAGTCTAGAGTACTTAAAAGAGTAAGTTAAACCCAGGTGAAGTGAAAGAAGGTGAAAGAGGCCGTCCACCTCAGCTCAGCGACTGCACAGGTTGTTGTTTTATAGTGTCCCAGGACGAAAAGCGCTAAATCCCGAAGTATACAACCTCTAGGACCGTGTACTACAGGGAAATTCCTCTGTGATTCCAAGCAATGTAATTACCCTCATGGTAGGAAAGTTCCACACGCCTATAAAGCTGCGGGACAACCGTGGGTAATTCTATATCGGGAGCAGAGAAATAGAAAATAGGGCATGTTCCTAGAATCAGGATTCACATAAAACAAATGGGGGTTTTTAAAGGGCGCCTCCACTATTAAATTCACCTGTAAGCGAAAACGTTATTACCGAGGGCTATGGATGGATTGAAAACATGTATATATAGTGTAGGCCTATACAGAATGTTATATTCAACGTTGTTTTACTAACCGTTACATGATCGTGCTTGTGTGTTACCAAGTGTTGTCAGCCTCTAGGCCCTCTTCAATAAAAGATCTGACTGAACAAATTCATCTATCGTAAAGTCCTACCGAGAACATATATAAATTGATTTGTGGTATCAACGTTCAAATCTAAGTTCCTTTTTAATAAAAAATATAATAAAATAGAACATAAAATGCATTTTATCAGGCGATATTAGGTCGACTTTAGGTGATCTGAGGTGTTTCTTGATGAGTATTGTAGGGAGATGACTAGTTGGCCACTGAGGGAGTTGGGTGGTGAGGGGAAATTTACATCCGGAACCTAATGGACAATTCTGTATACATTGCAATTGATTAACTAAGGAATAAAAACAAACTTAGTGCAAACTCACACCCTTTCTCTTCTTACAAACTATCTAACACTGATGTTGGGTTTGGTAATTTTTAGGTCTGAGGTGGATTTTTGATGTCTTCCCGCTGTAGCAAGGATTCAAAGGCTGAGATGGTGTTTGCGTTTTGTACTATACGGGCGTCTTGTATGAGTTCACTAAAATGGTCACTCATGATATTTATTATTTCGTCCTCTGATAGTGGGGGTGTCATGGATTTTAGTGTTAGCACTCTTTCTATAAAATATTCAGATCGGATCAGTGTACCTCCTGGTCTGTATTTTTCGTTCTCCATTCTCTGTTTGATTCCACGTTGGATTTCACGACTCAAAAATTTTGTTAAGAATGAGTTTTCAAAGTCTTGCCAGCTGTTTATGTCGTCTTTAATTAGTGAAAACCACCGAGATGCATTTCTTTCCAGACTAGCCTCGATTGCGTCAATTAGATGATCTCTTGTATCTGTCTTGTGTGTTTGTCTTTGTATACTTTTGAGGTAGTATTTGTGTAATTTTCGGAGGAATTCTGGGGGTCCGTGTTCTCTTCCTGAGAATTTGGGCAAGGGGTTTTCTGGGGATTGTCCATTATTGCATGTAACATAGACTGTGGGTGTAATAGTTTGTTTGCTAATGACATCGTTTTGCAGAGCCTCAATTTTCTCGCTATGTTCTGTCATTGTTGTTGTTAGGTCTTGAATAGTCTTTTGACTTTGTTTAATTTTGGCAGAATTTTCTTTGATTAGAGGGTCGAGTGTGTTGTGAATTTGTTTGGCGTTTTGGATATGGCCAAATTTGGGATTAATTAGACCCAAATACTATTTTATGGGATTATTTTACACTTGGGATTGAGACCCTGTTTAAAGTTGAAGTTAACACAATGAGGCCATAATTGCAAGAGAGAGAAATTGGAGTTAATGCTCAGCAACAATGTAGAGATCATATGTTTATTCTTCAGGTCTTCATTCTTGCTTTGGAAACACATGACACTTCACTGAATTCAATTCACTATTTTGAATCACACACTATATAAAATTAGAATGACCAAGTTTATTTGGAATCTTAAATTTGGTGTGTGTTTGAAGTAGTTTTGTTTACATTATAAATATATCAAATTAGGCTATGTTTAAATAAATATTTACTGAGACTAAGCTATTATTCTTTTTAGGTGAGTGATGAATTGATCAATATGAATATCTAACATCATTATTAAATTGGGCCTAACTAATATCTATGACAGGCAAGTTAAATATAATATATAGGCTATCTGGAATTTTATAATAAATATTTACATGTGGATCCGGGTTGAATAGTTTATTTATTGGTTTATTTATCAACATAATTTGTGAACGTTGCATTAGATTGTACTGTTCTATATGAAAATATGATGCTAAAAAAGTAAACAATTATCTTTGTTGACAAACCAGCTAAACAAAAAAATTAACATTTAAATATAACCTACAAATAATAGCTTTACATAACAATAGCATATTGAACATTGTTTATTATTTAACAAATTCACACTCAAATAATTCAAAATTTCGCCCTCTTAAATTGCTTAGGACCCCGTCACACGGACACTGATTTATCATTGTGTACTTTTTGAGAGAGCAGTAGAGAAGAAATGTTGTCACTGGAGACGAGTAACAAAACGATTGGGTCATTGGGGGGGATAGTAATGCTTCAGTTACTGAACCATGTGAAATTGTGTGAAAACAGGTAGAAACACTGGCATTTCCAATGCAATCGTATAACTCTTGGTTGAAAGGACCCCTGGATAGGTTTCCTATCCTCATTTATCTTCTATCAGCACATTCCCCGGATCACCTGACTGCGGCTTTCCCCACAGGACCAGGGCGGCACGGGCGACACATTCCTATCGCGGGACTGGGCCATGTCAAAGATCGTTCCATTATCACGGCCAGGCGGGTCGTATTACCGACGGCCAGTCGTCTTTTGGCGCTAAGGTATAGCGCCGGGCCCCGATACATTTGGGGGACAGTCGCCAGATATATACATTAACATAACTCGCCGCCTGGCAAAACTCAGAAAGAGGTTTCTGGTCCGGATAAGATTGCGCGACAGACTATCCGGGCCGGCGTGACGTATGGCGTCGGAGTGCTGTAAATACGCGGCGAACAAACCATTTTATTTGGGTTATCCCCCAAAGGGTCGATTCTGAAGCTGTTTTCTATTTGTGACTGTGCACAGTCTAATATAGGATTGGGAGACAGTCGCGACACTCACTGCAAAGCCTGGGTACCGGAAGACACTAGCGATCCCTGGTGCCTAGTCTTGGGACTAGAGAGCTGACGTAACAGGCCAGACGCATAAGACCTATAAGAATATGAATCACAAGCGATCCTGGTGATCGAGAACGGGACTAAGAGACATTGGCGCAAACTCTCAAACCGTTCAAACAATACGACCTAGGGAAACAAGTTTTTGAAATAAATTTATATACATTTTTTTTGAAAAAATAAAAAATAAAATGATAAATTCTAAAAAGTTTCACTCAATTTCATTAGGTGCACAAGAATAAAAATATATTAATTCAGCTCTAAATTTAAAAAATATTGGCGTCTTGACTGTTACGTCAGCCGTCTAGTCCCAAGACTAGGCACCAGGTACGGCTAGCGATTTCCGGGGCCCACTCTAACTCGCAGATTGTTGCGACTGTCTTATATTGGACTGTGACTGAGGTATCCATTGCCTGTCTAACAGTCTAACAATAGGTTAATACAACAGGTATATTGTATAAAAGACCAGAGTTGGAACGTTCTATTCATAAAAATGTTGTTGGTGTAGATGTATCTTTACAAGATACAAAGAACATTTGAATACAAGTTGAAATTTGTGGAAATTATTACTGATTGTCAGTGTTTTCACATTATCAA
Source organism: Neoaliturus tenellus (assembly GCA_030545055.2). Classification (NCBI taxonomy): domain Eukaryota; kingdom Metazoa; phylum Arthropoda; class Insecta; order Hemiptera; family Cicadellidae; genus Neoaliturus; species Neoaliturus tenellus. Next base: position 118,629,133 of record CM061536.1, read on the forward strand.
GTTTACTTATTTTGCTTAGAATTATGAAATTTTTAATGAGCTGTATGAATTCATTAATACTAAATTTTTCATACTATTATGAAAAAAACATATTCAAGATCACCAACCTATTAGATTCGAGAAATAAGTCCAAATATCAGTATAGCCTACCATGTAGAACTTCAGAATGAGAACTACTGTACTCGCACTACAGATTTTCAGTAGAACAACTGCATGTCCAATTTCCGCATCAATGTGACAACTCTTAAACCAGCCTCGAGGCACCGTAGCCGGCCGCAACCGTGTAAACCAGCCTCGGGGCGCCGTAGAGCGTGCGATACGCGTCCAATTGGTTTTGCTTTATTTGATCTCGCAACTCGGTAGGCGTGATGTCTATGTTTGCATATATTGTGAAAGTGGAGCAGGCGCGGCGCTACCCCGCGGCGGAGACTCTATGGGCTTTTGTTTCATTTAAATTGATAGAAGAATAGGTGCAGGTGGATTGTGTAATGTGATTTACTATCGCACGTTGCCAAACGGTAATTTACACCCCGGTCAGCTGATCTGATAAGCAGCTCCAGTGTCGCCAATTGTTTTACTGTGTTGTAAAAATTGTCTACGTTGCAAAATGGTCTTTAGTGGGTGCCCACCCACTTCGTCACCCCCCGTTTCGTCACCTACCATAAAAATCACTGAGCCGCACTAATGAGGGTCGGCCGCCGTCCCGTCCCCCTCGGGGCCTGCTACCTGAACTGATCGGTGTGAAGTATAGGATCCCGTTCCCTATCACAAGAGGGAACGGTGTTCACCGTTCATGACTCGTTCACCTCCGTGCAGAGAAAAGTGTCCAAGCAGATTAATACTATAGTACTGTATAAACATTCCATTATCCTGTATATCATAAAAGAGTGCACATTATTGTCTAGAGAGGAAACTACAGTACAGAGCATGGTCATTTTCGTTTACGATGAATTTTGCATAGCTTCTAGATATTAGGAATAATATAGGTTAGAACTCATCGATTGGTTTACTGCTACCGGTGAAAACAAAAGCAGAAAACTTTAACTGATGTATGATAATTGACAGATAACAAACGAAAACAACACATTATGTTTGCAGATGTTTTGAATAGTCGAATAAATGATCTGAAATGAAAAAGGGTGCACAGTTTTCAACACTATTACATTTCGTTGTGTTTATCTGTCACTCACTACAAAGAAAAGTGTATTATAGTAATGCATATAAGTAAGTATAGTAATCTATTAAATATTATTAATATTAGTAGCCCTATTAACAGAATTTCTTGCTTGTCCAGTTCGAATAGGCTATAGATGATTGAATTTACCGTTTTATAAACTTAAGTCTTCAGGTCCATTTACACAAGAGGTTGATTGATACGCAACAGTTGACAAATCTTACCAGTATATATGGTTATATGTCTTAAGAGAATTATTACAAGTGCTTAAAAGTTTGATTATTTCATATATTTATAAGCTGCAAAAATACTTTCCGTTCCGAAAACTACTTCATGATATACAGGGTGTCTTTAAAGTCCATCACCAAACTTCATAATATGACTAATTGGGTCAAAATAAGTAAAAAAGTTCCTATGAAGGTATGTCCTAAAATGCATATTTACCCAGATATCCGCCATTTTTTTCCACTTAATAATTTTTATTTCGGTTAAGGATTGATCTAGGAACTTCATATTTGGCATGGATCTTTGTAATACTAATGTCCATTTCCACAATAAAAATGATTTTTTCCGATGCATATTTTCAAAATGGCGACCATTTTAAATTTTTAAACTCAAATATCTCAAAAAACGGTAAATTTTATAAATATATTACAAGAGACAAAAAGTTGACAAATTAAATTATCTAAATAACAAAACCAATTTTGTAAGGATCCGCCAACAAATAACGGAGTTATTGAGATTTTTCTCTTATAAAATAACAAATTGGCATTAATCATAGTGCAAAATCAGTGTTTTTTGCATAAAAACAATAATTTTCTTGTAAATTAAGGTTAGTTCTAGGTCCCAGGAAAAATAAATGGTAATAGTAGGAAAAATCTTAAGAGTAAAAAAAAAATTAGTTACTTTGGGAGGTCACCGAGAGTAATATTTTAACATTTTCACACTTTTCTTGTATAATAAACCTAATGTAAGTATTCAAATAAATGATTACCAAGTTTAAAGAAAAGTTGAAAGAAAACGGGGTTCGAAACACGGGAATAGAATACCATGTTTTGACCGATATCGCTATTTATTTATTTATTAGAACAGTCAGATACAATAGTTACATATTGTGTTGACTTTTGCAGCCCTAAACCGATAGAGCCACCAGTTTATTAAACCCATCAAATAATTTGGCAAATAATCAAATAATTTGCACTTTATTTAGGCTATAAAAACTATTAATTTAATTCCTTTGCAGTTGTTTGCATGGGTATAATTTATAAACTCTACTACACTACAAAAAGCATTATTTATTAAATATTCACTTAGTTTTTTTTTTTTTTTTTTTTTTTTTTTTTTTTTTTTTTGTAAAATAGTTTAATATCATTAATATTATTTCTTATGCTTTCAGGGAGATGGTTAAACAGTTTAGGCTACTGCGTAACATGGCAACTTATGGTAATTTTCGAGTCTGTGGAAATCAGTTCTGAATAAATTTTTATTTCTTATAGTATTATAGTTATGAAAATGTGTGCCGAATTTTGAGTCACATTTTGTTAGAAAAAACTTAATTGTCTGATAAATATATAAACCTGCTAATGTTAAAATAAAATACGAAAGACTGGTCGGCACGATTCTCTTCAGCCTATGTTTGCTGGGGTTCGTACAGATTTTTTTTTTTTTTTTTGTAGAATAAATACCCTTGAAAATTTTTAATCAGCACAAGCCCCCCAAAGAGGTAATCCATAGGATAAATGTGGCTGAATTATGCCATAGTAAGCTGTTTTAAAACTTTTGTTCCACAATATTTTGAAAGTCTACGCATAAGAAATATCCCCGAGGAAAATTTCCTACAGACATAGTCAATAAGGTGTTCCCCAGTTAAATTTTGTTATATGTTTAAACCCAGGAATTTTACACACTTGCCTTGTTCCAAAATGTGTTCATTCATCATAATTACTGGGTTTTCGCTTTCATCTATATTACTTAAATTAAAATTTATGTAGTTTGATTTTAAATAATTTACTCTTAAGTTCAAACTACTAAAACCCAGGACACAACAGTTGACCTGTGTGAAAGATAGACTCTCTATATTTTCAGTTGAATCAGCTGTAAAACTGAGAGTTGTATCAGCATATTGTTTGATTTGTTCAACATTTATTATTTCATCTAAATTGTTTACATAAAGCAAGAACAAAACGGGGCTAAGGATTGAGCCTTGAGGAACACCATAAGCTATATTTTCTCTACCAGACAATTTATTTTCTATCAATACTTGTTGGGCTCCTTCCTTCAAGGTAGGATTTAATCCACTTAAAAGAAGTTCCCCTATGACTATGATTAATATAGCCTCTACTAGCCAAAGGGTCTAATAGGTACTCTACTAGCCAAAGGGTAGAATAGCTATATGAATATCCACTATAAATATATAACCACCGTAAAATATATTTCTATATACACAGGTGGCTTCTAGAGACCAAATATATACTTTAATTCCAGGAATTTAGTTAATTTAATTTAGGAATTTAAGGAAATTTAAATAAAGTAACCTATTTGACAATCCTTGATTTATCTAGTGAGTGAAAGGTAATCTCTAACTAATGATAATACTTTATCGAACTCATTTGGAATTTCGCTTTACTTATTATAATGCATTACTACTTTCGCTTTAGCATTATTATAATGCACCTCTGATATGACTACTCCATTCCGTCGTATACGTGTTTAGTTAAACGACTCAATATTTAGGTAACGCAATTTATAAAACCCCTTAAAACATAATAACTTTGCCGTTTCTCTTTAGCTCTTAGAGAGATTTTATAACAATGAAGTTGTCATTTATTCTTTGATATATGCATAATAATGCTGTGTTTTTTTTAATTGGTTACTTTTTAATTAATTGGTTTTTTTATATGGTTTTACAAGACAGTATTCTGTTAATTTACAAAAATAAAATATAAAACAGCAGTGTCTACAATATTTCCATTTATGTTATAATTTATTTTTATACATTATTTCCTTGATCTCCAATTACCTAACTTACTATTACTATACTAACATTTATGGATAATGGAATGTTTATACAGTACTATAGTATTGATCTGCTTGGACACTCTTCTCTGCACGGAGGTGAACGAGTCATGAACGGTGAACACCGTTCCCTCTTGTGATTGGGAACGGGATCCTATACTTCACACCGATCAGTTCAGATAGCAGGCCCCGAGGGGGACGGGACGGCGGCCGACCCTCATTAGTACGGCTCAGTGATTTTTATGGTAGGTGACGAAACGGGGGGTGACGAAGTGGGTGCACACGCTTTAGTGGGTGTTAGTTTTCACCAGACTTTTCAGAGTTCCGTTATAGATTTTTAGAGGAAAATACTCTACTTTATCCTACGATTAGTCTCTTCGCGGTTCTTAATATTTTATATTACAAAACATTATAAAATTGGTCAGTTACATCTGTGATCTTATACTTCTATGTGAGATAAAAATTCTTATTTAGAGACTTATGCAGTACAAATTGATTTATTTGTCAAATAAATATAACATGAGGTTTTAACGTTTAATTTTCAATTTTATTTCAAATTATTGGAATGAAAAACTATGTAATTTGGGTACTTTAGAGCCATCTAAAAGTAATAAACTAAAAGCTAAAACCAAAAATATCTGACTTTGATGGTTAGTACTCATCCCAAGTAAGTATCCTTGAGGAACACCACTAGGGCCACTGCAGTCTTGCACGCTAATAAGGTATTAGCTGAAACCTATGTCCCTATCTTTGTCTGATCATTCACTCTAATAACCTTAAGCCCAAATTCTATCAAATATTAAAACCCACGAATGTAATAAACAAAAAATATGTCAAAATTTGTCTTTATACAAAACATAAATGCAAATTCGCAATCACCAACAGTGAAGTTTACATGTGTGGGTTTGGAAACAACCGGCTAATTAGAGAAATCGACAGCAGTGCTGCAGAACCAGATACGGCTAAAACTAGCCATAAATTACCGCATACGATGATTACCGGTCGGTACAAGCGCCGGTGCTGCTGCCTCCGCCGTGCGGCGGCAATTAGAACTATCCTATCCTGGAGTCGCCATAACTCAACCTTCAACACCCACCGTGCCCGGGCGCTTTCACGGTTCACACTTAACCTTAAAGGCGACTTTACACTTACTTGCGAGTCTATGTTAGTGGTGAAATTGCTTCGGATGTCACGATTGTGTTTAACTATACCAAAGACGGTAAAATAACCATCCTTTGAGAAAGGATTACCTCAACTTAGCTCATAAAAAGATTCAGTCAAGTTGGTGTGGTTTTAATGTTGAAAGTTTTTAAGTTGAATGGCGAAGAATTCAGAGGTTTGATAGAAAATTTATTTTATGTAAAAATGTTAACCAGATCTTATTGTTACTGTCCGTAGTCTTATTGATATCTAATGTCAACCACGATGCTTTGATTTTTTTATGATTGCCAGACAAAAAAAAAACAATAAGAACCTAACTACTCTTACTTGTTATTTATACGGTAACAACATTTTAATAATAAGATAAGGCCAAAGACCGTTACTTATTAACAGCCAAAATGACAAAAATCACACTTGTATATAGAAAGACGAACGGAAAGAACTCTAGGCTGATTACAAGGGTAGAGTTGTTGGTAGAGTAGAGTGGCGAAGTAGTGGTAAGGGAAGTAGAGTAGAGTTACTTTCCAACATGCTGCTAGTAACTTTACTCTACCACCTACTAGCTACTCTACTAGCTACTAGTCGCCTAGTGACCGTTTACACGAGTAGAGTTACTAGACTAGAAACTCTACTCTACCGACAACTCTACCCGTGTAAATCAGCCTTCTGTCTTTTCAAAGTTGAAAACACTAAAACATGAATTATTAACAACATTTTTTCAATTTTTTTATATACGAGGTGGCCCGTGCGCAAATTGCGCATTTTATGATTCTGTATGAGTGAAACTCACCTACAGTAAGTGAATCTATATATTAATACGCAAGCATGTTTCATTTTCTCCTTTTTTCTCAGCTTGTGTACATCGTAGGAGAAATCCGAGCATACCGTTAGAAAGATATAGTCCTGTAGATGAGCAGAATCACATTAAAATTCACATCGGACTCCAGGGCTACGCTCCACGGGCTTTCAAAGTTCCAATGTTAATCTTATGGAGAAAGGAGAATTGAATAAATCATTAGACAGCTGTTGTAAAAACAACTGCTAGAAAATTACGAAGAACAGAGGTTTTAGTTCTAAAATGTTTTTAAGCTTCTTGGGTAGCTTCGAGATAAACTGAAATTTTGATCGAATTTCGATCAGGAGGCGATCTCTTGTGTTGATTATGAGGTGACAGAGATCTTTTTTTGTTTACTATCTGGCTTTTAAATTCATGTGAAGGTAATCAGCTGTTAAATTACAATTCACATTAAAGAACTTGCAATAAAAGTTGGTCAACATTTTAAAGCGACCTCTAGAAATAAATCAAGGGCGGGGGGGGGGGCGAAGCCCAAAACGATATGACCTTTTTAATTACGATTTTTCACTGCGCTATATCATAAGCTTTAAAATGACACCTCAATCTTAAAAATCGGTTCAATAGGTCAAGAGAAAAAGGGACGTAACAGACGAAACCCTTGTAGAAATAAGAAGATAGATTACCTAGATACAAATTTAAATACGTTTTTAAAAATAGTAAAATGGATTTTTTTATCTAATAAACAGACAAAACCTGTACAATATTAAATATTTCAAGTTGATAAAACATCAAAATAGAGAAAATGTCATTACCTTATCACAAAATGTGTGGGCTATATTTTTAAACATCATGCACACTGCAGGTTTATAAACTTAATATTCAAACTGCAGTGAGGAAGACAATCTCGATGCGCGTTCACACACCGGTGATTCACGCACGCGCAACCACGCCCACGCGCTCGGGTTTGAGTGGTCTCCACGATAAGCTCTTATCTGTGCAAATATCGGGCACGATGTCCACTTGTACTTTATTGCTATTCAAATCCGGTGCGAGAAGACCACACTGGTAGCACCGCTTTCTTCTTCACACTTGACTAGCGCCGTCCAAACGCTACACTGTTGAATGTTTACAACATTACATACTATATTTTCACACACTAAAATCCAAAGAGTGAAATAGGTCGTTCTTTAGGGGGAAGAATTCAAAAAAATTCTTAAAGAGTGGAAATTTCACTCAAAATGAGCGTAGAAAAAATGTATTTTGAAAAGGATGAAATATACATTTATTAAAAGAATAAAAATTCGATATAGTTCAGAGTGTCTGAATTTTACTTCCTAAAAGAACGGGTTTCGTTCTATTTCGGATGAATCCTGGAGTCACGTGACGTGCATGAGTGACTAGCCTCTCACAGCATAGGAGTAAGATTTTCCCTTCGCCATCTTCGTTATGATTATAGATAGTGGTTGGTTAGTGGTTCAAGTGGTAAAGTGGTAAAAAGGAAGATTGAAGATTATATCCAATAAACGCGAACACTAGAGCCTATACATTTACTTTGCTTTTAATAAGCACCAGTTCACACGTGTATGTGTGTAGCCTAGGGCCTTATGGTGTTCACTGATAAACTACTCTCATGAGTTGGCCCATGCCAATGTCTGTCTAATTAACTTACATAAATTATAACACATGTTTATAATCTTACTATCAATTATCAATAACTACCTTGATGAGCCAAACCAAGAATTATACAAGGGTCTGTAAACCACCTAATTTGGAAAGATTCGTTAGGTTAGGTTTAACGAAAAAAGTCTTTATGAAAGAATATTAGTTCTTCATTTAGTGAAAAGTCACTCTTTTGAGTAGTTAATTTCACTCCTTTAAAAATTAAAATCATTCCTTTTAGGATTGATTTTCACTCAAATTTGGATGAAAACATTCACTCTTTTGGTGGGTGATCAAAGTTTCTCTTTTGAGGTAGTGAATTTTCACTCTGAAAGAGTGGCTCAATTCCAACTCTTTAGAAAAGTGGTGAAATGACTCAACAAGAGTGAAAATATCTCCTTTCCATTTTACAGTGCAGACAATTCAAAGGCAAACAAATTATTTTTTACATAACAATTAACTTTTTCATGATATACACAATTTTTCTCTTATTTAATAATAATAATTAAATGTGCGACCATTCAAAATCAATACTTATTTAATACGCAAAGGCTTCTTTTGTTAAGAGAACTCCTCGTAAAATTTTCAACCGAGTTTTAAGTTTTTGATGTAGTTGGATAAGGCTTGGTCTGTAGTTGTTTCCACCAAAAAATCGGTGATGAAAACCGGACTTAAATAGGAATAAATGCTACTCATAATTTAAATTTGAAATTTTCTCATTAGAATAACATTAGGATTGCGTCGAGCATTAAAAAAATCTGTTAATATACACCTAAAAAGTGTAGTTTTGTGTACAGCTAATCACAATATTGCATTGGATGGGAGTAATTGAGTTACGACTAAAAGTAACATTTTTGGCAAAGTAATATATGTGATAGTCTAAATAAACTGCTTGATTTAGAGTAACAAGTATACTGGTTTACAGGTAAATTATATTTACAGTACCAGGGGGACCGAGCTTAAGCTCGGTAAAATTATTACTTTCGTTTCTCACACAAAGCTCGTTCGCTCCGCTCACTCGCCAGGCGGAAGGTTTGCTGCACATTGGTATGATTTTCCTAAAACCACAGGTTAAAGATGTAACACATTGGTTTATTTTATCTACAGTTATCAGCTGATTTTTGTTCAGTTAAAAAATTTCCATAAGGATAACATGGGATCTTTGAAGGGCTCTAGCGCGAAAACCGGATTTTTCCCAGCTATGGGACCAGCTCCAATCGATTTCTGGTGGCCAAAACCCCCATATTCCAAAATTTGAAGGAAATCGTCGGAGCCGTTTTTGAGATAATTGTGCAAGCAAGCAAGCAAGCAAACAAGCAAACATTGCTCGATATAAGAGTATAGGATATGTTTTTAAAGCTTTATATCGATAAGCACACGACAAAACTGTATCCTGGTTTAGCTAAAAACCTATGTGAACTTTGTAATAGATAAAAAAAAATAGATCAAAATGTTGGGGAGTGTTAAATACTTTGATGTTATATACTAAGCATCTACGTAAATCAAAATAGAGAGTACTAAATAGATTGATAAACTACAAGGAACATCGTACTTTCTATCCATACGTTTTTTTATTATTTTTTTTTTTATTTTCTTTATTAGCATCAATCACTAGAATATACATTATATTGGATTTTTCAATAAAATGATGATATTAGTTTTCAATAAATAAATCTATTAACAAAGAAACAGATACATCTCTGCTCATTTTGCATGAGTGCTACTCAAATATATTGAACATATTGAGTAAATAATAACTTTTATGTATTCCCCCAAACATGGGTATTAAATACTACTTATTAATTTCAAATACAAGTAATTAACTATCACAAAATAAATACTTATGTGTTTACCGAAACATTATATACCTTGCTTTCTATAATAGGTCTTTTACTCAAGCTTTTCATTGTTAACAATCGTAAACATTTTTCAAAACTAATACACTGTTAGGATTTTCAGGATACGCTGTGATCAGTAATCTATTATGCATTACATTTTCATAAATAATACATCTTTAAGATTACCCGTCGTTATTGATAGGCTATCAGTTAGTAATATCATAAACCAGAGAAATACTCCCGTTAAACTAAGAATTTGTTGCACCATAGTTTTACTGGAAATATTTACATTGAAAATCACTTGTATACGATCAGTTCTCTCTTGTTTTTATTTACTCTATGTACCGTACTCTATGGCCCGATCGGTCACTCACCCTTCAAGGTCAACGTCAGTAGTGTGTTTTGGTTACTTCTGCGCCGGAAGTCGTGCCATCTGCCCGAGCAGCTGCTTGAGCAGATGGCGTCAGATGCTGGGGTGCAGATGGCGAGAGCATATGCCCTGAATTTGAAGTAGAATTGGGCATGAATTAAGAGTTAGTTGAAAACTAAAATCCAACTGTGTTAACTAAACTCTAAAAGTTGAACAAAAATTAAGAGTAAGATGAAAACTGAAATTCAACAGTTATAACTGGGGGCCTGGAAAGTATGTCAAGGTCATCCAGAGTAAGTTTTAAAAAAGCCTACCCAACTACCACCAGAAATAGTTTAAAGTTGAACTAGTTGGTGATAGTGGGATAATTCATTCGTGCCATGGGAGAGGTGTTTATTGTTTGAAAGTTGGCGATTGAATGAGAAGCGCCGCCTAGGGAGAGGGTTTATAAAACGGCAACCTTCCCCCACCACCCCTTCCCCTACTCCTTTAGACCAATAACCGGTTGCCGACTCTATGTGGTGAAACTGAATTAAACATGGCGGCCGCCATGGATAATTCTAACCTCAAACCTTAGCTTAGCTGAAGAGAATAGAGGAGCATGAAGTAGGAATTGTGGTGACAGTGCTTATATGAGGAATAGTAGGGGTAAAATAAAAAAACTTGTTGAACACAGTCGATAGGTGTAACAAGTTCAAAGTTGTTGAATTGTAACATAGAATGCAAAATGTTGTAAATAACACTATCATCAACATTAACCTGCGAAGTCTTTGAAGAGTATAATGGGTTAAAACTGTACTTCTTCCTAACTCTATTTAAATTAGTTCTACACTTTGAAATTGAAGGTTTAGAAGTACTTCGTAATATGTGTTGTGTTCGCAAAAGCTTTAATTTTAAACATTGTGCAGTCATCATAACCGATGTGTTAAGTTCAGAAGTTAAAAGAAGACTGAGATATAAAATGAAGTGTAAAAGAAATTGAAACAGAAAGCCAGAGTAGTAATTTTATAGGTTAGAATTTACAAAGGCTATTCCATGGATAATTCTAACCTCAAACCTAGTAAGTGAAGTAGTCATAACATAAAACTAACGAGAGATGATGACCGAGCGGATGCGAGGCAATGAATGTTTGTAGCGCGATAAACTACCCACCTTTATAGAGGCAATAACTCCAGCCAGATGGCGGCAGATGGCAAGCAAATGACTGGTTGACCGACTTTCACCTGAGTAGTAAGAGAAGTAGGGTTCTGTGTCTATCCCTACTCCTTGGGGTCAATGACCGACCGGAAAGGTCAATGACCTCCCCCCCCTCCCCCCCCTCCCCCCCTCCCCCCCCTCCCCCCCACTCCTTCCCCCACTCCTCCAGGTCAATGGCCGGTCACCACCGGTTGTTGACTTTATGTGGTGAAACCAGACTAAATATGGCAGCTGCCATGGATAATTCTAACCTCAAACCTGCTGCGCATGCAACAAGTTCTCCGGATCGGAATGAGTCTATGCTATGCGCATGCGCCTAGTCCTGTATTACTCACTTTAGCGCTACTGCACATGGATAATTCTAACCTCAAACCTTGGTTTTGTGTTGTTGCGCATGCGCCGCTCCCCACTCCTTCGACTTTCTTTTACACTGCTGCGAATTGGACTGGAATGAACACTGTACTGTAGTAAAACAACTTCCCCCACTACTCGAGAATCCGAGGAGCGATACGAGCCTGATCTTAGCGTCAGTCGTCAACAAACTTTCATAGCGAAAGGTTGTTGGCGACTCAGCAAGAGGTTTCAAATATATAGTAGGCCTATATATATTTGAACTTCTTCTACTACGTTGCGTTTTTTAATGCAATGTAGTATGTGTGTGTGTGTTTAGTTTTAAGTTGTATTAAATTTAAGAAATAATTTGCGCATTGCGATGTTAGTTATAAGTTGGGTTTAGCATTAAGGTGTATTAATTTTAAGAGGTATTTAGCATTAAGGTGTATTAATTTTAAGAATAATGATGGTATTTGGTTGTGTTGAATTATTTGGTTTTTTAATAATGATGTGTTGTTAGTTTTAAGTGTTGGTAATACTAATTAATGTTGTTTTGCCTTACAGCTAGATGTTAGGGGGTAGATTAAATGTAAATTCAGAAGTTCAGTTGAACTTCACTTAGAAGGGGTGGGACATCCGCAAAATGCGGACTAGGTTTTTGCATTTTTGTTTAGGAATATAATGGGTGGGATTAGTTTGGGTGGGGTTAGAGTTGCGTTTCTGCATTAGGTGTTCCAGTTTCCCTTGGAATTCATGGTTACGGTAGACCCGGACCGGACCGTTACGGTAGACCCGGACGGTCCAAACAAAATTGCGTCGATGTCCCTTGCAGAACGTAACTAGTGGGTTGGGAGTGGGAACCGTTAGGCAAACAGGGTGGTGGGAACAGTATTACTGTTCCCATCACCTTGGATCATTATAAATCTTGAATGACCTTGACCCACTTTTGGAAGGGTCAATGACCTCCCCCCCCCCGAAAAAATGGAGACCCCCCCTCCCCCCCCGAAAAAATGGAGACCCCCCCCTCCCCCCCCCGAAAAAATGGAGCCCCCCCCCTTCCCCCACCACCCCTTCCCCCACCATTCCTTCCCCCACCAGTCCTTCTCCCACCTCCCGGGCCAATGACCGGTCATGGCCGGCTGCTAACCCCTCTCATTTGCATACCGTTATAAAAGACGCGTCGGCCGGGGCTAGTGTTTCATTC
>CM061536.1:118641979-118712265 GCA_030545055.2 Neoaliturus tenellus
ACAACTCCACGCCAATAATAATGTTGAGGAAAAAGGTAAAAGAAGAAAGAATGCACACAAGAGGAAAAGGGATATTGAAGATAATATTTCTCCTAACATATTAAGTGAGGTATTCTTGCGAATATTTTACCCAATCTCTTCCAGTTTGGACAAAAGTGTTTTAATCGGTGTTATGAAATCTACAGATTATTCCCCTACTGTAATTTTAACTCATGGACCCAAAATGATTTTGTTTACGGACACTGCTTGGGAATCGTTTATGAAACACTTGCATCTGCTAGAATGCTATTTAAGTAGTAACATGTTTGGAAGAAAGACAAGAGTAGGCCTTTTGGATTCAAATGTGGAAATCGATATTGTTAAACATCGTGGTGATCATCAGTTGCGGTTTAGAGACACAACAAGACATGATAACAAGATTCAACTTAATCGAGAAGAGTTTTTTATTCTAACTTGTGCAACTGAACCAATAACGAGATACTTGAGACAACTGGTGTTTTCAAGTTCAATTATTAAAGATTATCTGGAAGACACTTTGGACAAACAACCGGACGCACCTATATTGTACGGACCTGTAGATACTTCTATATTCAATAGGGTTCCTCATGAAGTACAAATGTGGAGACAATTGGAAAAGTACGCTCAACTACATAAGACATCAGTAAAACATGAAAAAGAGGAAGAAGAAGGAGGAGAAGAATCAAGTGTTAGTGATGAAAATGAAAACAAGGAAAATGTAAAGATGGAAACCTAAATGACAATTAACTACACAGCAATGGTTAATTTTTAAAACAATATCAAACACTTTGTGGGGTTAGGCCTACCGGGGACGGTGCCCACGTTAAATATACACCAACGCGCCAACAACTGTACGGCCGGGTATAAAAGTCGTACCTACCGTGGTGTGGAAATCAGTTGACCTTTGGACTTCGTCATGAGCAGACGAGTGATCTTCGCAATGGACAAGGAAGAAGAACAAGTAAAGTCCAAACCTGGTATAATTGAGTTCCAAGCGTTTCGGGGTAATGATGATAGATTTATCATAAAAGAACTTGTGTTTTTCGACATCAATACAAGTGTTCCTTATTCGTTTTTATTTAAACCACCATGTTCTTATTCATCTTTAACTAGTAAAGCCGCTACTACCAACAAATGGATTTCAAAACACTTCCATCATATCGATTGGTATGATGGTTTTACAAGTTATACGGACTTGTATCACATTATGCATCACTTTTCAGACAAGTTTACCAATATTTACACAAAGGGGCTGGAAAAGAAAAGATGGATCGAAGGATTTACTCATGTTCCGGTTAATGATGTGGATTTGGATAAAAACTACAAGTATACGATGGAAAATGTTTGTATTTGTACTAAAAGTCCAGAACATGAAAAAGATAGACATTGCGCTTTAAAAAACGCCTATAAACTCGCATCTTACCTTCAAAGTGGGGAAATGGGGAGTGGTGGGGGTAACGGGGGTTATATAAGTGAGGAGCAGACCGGGACCTGGCATGAGTATTACTCGAGATTCCGAGACGACAACATCTCCCAGCAAGAAGACGAAGAAGACGATCTATAACTTGACCATGACATCTCACCAGTTCCTGCAAACTTTGGTTGAGCAGTTCAATGCTCACTCCAAATCTACCATACTACCCGTCAAGAAGTGTTCCGAACTTAAAGACGAGAAGCACTACATTATCCACGCCATGAAGAAGATGGAGACTACAGTTGGAGAGGCCATCTGCTGCAGTCTTAGCGAGGCACCATTCACTCCGGGGGATGAGCCCAAGTTCCAAGTCTACCTGCCGAAACGGTTCGTCCATCTCCTCCAGAACGAGGATCTGCGCTCCATCCAACCCGGCTGTCTCTACCTGGTTTCCCACGGTTGCACGGGTAGCAATTCCACCGAGTTGACCATCCATATCGCCGACAAGCAGCAGTGTTAGATTTAAGTTTTACTGTTGTACATATGTTATTGTAATGTTTTATAAATAAATAAATCATAAAAGACAAAAAAAGAATACAAAAAGACGAAAAATGCAACATATCAATATGTGAAGTTTGTCACATATTGATATGTTGCATTTTTTTTTAAACTTCGCGGGTGACCTTGACCTTTGACCTTTGCTTTCACAGTTACCCCCACCACCAAGCTAAAGGTCAAACCTGCTTCGACGCAAACAGCCCCACCACTTTTTCATAGTACCCCCAAGCGCTGTGCCTTAGCTTCATTTCAACTCCGACGGTCAACCGTACAACATCAAGATGTCTCTCAATGTAAGTTGTGCTAGTTACGAGGAGGTAACCATTAAGACTCAGCAGGAGTTGAACGACTTGTACAAGGAGTTGCAGCTGATGGTGGCGCGAGGCTACCGTATAAATGTGCAAGTCTACGCTTGCAATATACGCAATCTCCGACACCCAAAAGAAGAGTCTGAACATTACTCTTCTCCAGCGGCTTCATCACCGACGTCCATGAAGACTGAAGCGAGCCAGACTTTGGATTATTTCAGCTGACTAGTAGTTGTCTTCCTTCTTCTTACCATTGTAGAATATGTTTATTTCTTTATTATATTAAAGATGTAAAAGAGAAAAAACACCTATCTTGTTACTGACATATATGCTCAGTAAGAAGATAGGATTTTTTAAAACACAATTTGAATGACCTTGAAACTTCCCCCACCACTTGACTGTCAATATACATGACACATCACAATTCCGGGAAAATAACGTCCTGCTCCCCCACTCCGTCCAGCTGTCTCACAGTCGAGTTTTGGCCAGATAGCGCTATGGAGTCCAAGAAGGAGGTTGTCAACAAAACCGATGATCAACAATTGTGGGACTCCTCTATTACAGAAGAAGAATTACATTCAGCCGTCGAAGCTGTCCAGGAAAAGGAAAAAAACCTCAGGCGGCTCTGGTTGGCTCAGATGGATATTTGCGGATCTGTGCCGCGTGATGATTTTGAACTTCAATGTCAGATGGCGATTACCCAGCAACTAGAAGAAGCCGAAAAGGAGCTAAGGAGTGGAGGTACTATCCAGGCGGAGGTGAAAACTGAGAAACATGAAGAATATAACGAATATGATGATTAAACGTACTGTTGATCCCAATTCTTTTAGTTTTAAGTGGTTATGTTATAAATAAATAGAAAAGTTTCCTTTTTTAAAACTCCATTTGGATGACCTTGAAGTTTCCCCCACCACTCTGTTATACCAGCATTGCTCGCTGCAACAAGCATCATTCCTCCTCCAACAACCATGGCGGACACACCTGCTTGCGATGACGTGTCTTCCACCGAAGATGTACCCACTACAAGTTGGAAATTGACAATCGACGACGTGCATTATTTAGAAACCATCTGCGATTGGATGAAGTCTATTCTCCTCGACAACCCGGGAATAAAGCTCAAGGTCACTTTAGATTATGATTGGTCTGAAGTTATAATGCGGCAAGACGATCAAGAATCAGATCACAGTGGAGGTCAACAATCACCGGAGTATTTGTCACATTTACCGTTGTCAACCATATATCCTACAAATGAGGTGGAAAGGGAAGAAGAGGAGCATGGGGTTTAGAGTTTCTTATTTTTTAAAACCCAATTTGGATGACCTTGAGATTTCCCCCACCACTTTCCATATACCTAGAGTGCGCAGAGCCAGACAGTCAGTCGCTTGGTGTCCGTCGTAGGGTGCACATCGCTGTTGCTACTCCAATTCCTGACAATTTGGGGTAGTTCACGGTCGCCACACTTCTACTCTGGAACGACATCAACTTGTAGTATTTCTGTGTTTTGACTCAAGGTCATCACACTTTAACTCTGGGATGGTTTCAACTTATAGTATTTCAGTGTTTTTGACTCAAGGTCATCACACTTTAACTCTGGGACGGGATCGACTTGTAGTATTTCTGTGTTTTGACTCAAGGTCACCACACTTTAACTCTGGGACGGGATCGACTTGTAGTATTTCTGTGTTTTCACTCAAGGTCATCACACTTTAACTCTGGGGCGGGATCGACTTGTAGTATTTCTGTGTTTTTGACTTAAGGTCACCACACTTTAACTCTGGGACGGGATCGACTTGTAGTATTTCTGTGTTTTCACTCAAGGTCATCACACTTTAACATGTAACTTTAAGGTAGCACCAAAACGGTGCTACCCGGCTTGACATTTTCAAGTTTCCCAAGGTCATCACAGTTCCCCCACCACTTCCCATATACCTAGAGTGCGCGGGGCCGGACAGTCAGTCGCTCGGTGTCTGTCGTAGGGTGCGCATCGCGGTTACAGTAATGATGAAACGCGGGAGTTGTATCGGTTCAAGGTCACTCGAGCGGTGTCACATGACGGTTTAGGCAGAGTCACGTTGCAAACTTTGAGTTTCCTTGGCACTTTTGCTGTTTCTCGTCTAATTTCGCTCCAAGTCGTCAAGGTCATTGAAACCTGACTAAAACTCGGAGCGTAGTGCGAGAAACAGCAAAAGTGCCTAAAAATTTTAGGTTTCAGCGTGACCTTGACCTTTGTGACATCGATGACGTCATAATGGTGACGTAAGGGGTGATGACGTCATCGCCACGTCATTTCTGCAACGTCATGGGTGTGACGTCACAGAATGACGTAATTGGTGATGACGTCATCGATTGCGTCATCGATGACGTCATCGATGACGTCATCGGTGGGGTCATTGACCTCGATGACGTCATCGCTCAGGTGACCTTGAACTGAGCCAGCTCCCGCGTTTCTCCACTACTTGTATGTATTTCGTTGTTATTTCGTTACCAAAATAGCAACCCATTAGACCAATGTTCAAAATTACGATTTTTAAACTTAAATTTTGACCAATTTACATTTTTCCTGGGATTGAGGTTGTTTCTAAACTTATTTTTGGGCCAAATTACTCTTAAATGCAAAGTTTAAGCAAAATTTACCCGCTACATTTCGAGATCGTGGAACACACATCCCTTCAGACAGTACTCGTATTATAGTATTACTAGTAAACGTGTTGCTCAAAATCGAGCAATTTATTTTAATACAATACAAATGTTACTTTTATCTCTAAATAATTGACGTCCGACCAATCCAATATTGTGAATATCTGCAAACACCAAAACTACATATTTACAGCTGATTATTAACAGATGTTTAAAATTCTTTATTCAATCCCAATGTTATTTAAATGGGAAATTTTGAGATTTCATAGGTGGATAACGCCTTTATTTTCCGTCAGATTCTCATCAGTTTTTGGCGGAAACAACTACAGACCAAGCCCTATCAAACGTCACCAAAAACTTTAAAATCGGTTGAAAATTGTAGGAGGAGTTCTCAAGACAAAAAAACCATTAGCGTATTAAATAAGTATAGATATAGGATTATTAGCAACAATATTAAGGATTATTAGTGAAATCAGCTGTTTACCGTAGGATAAAATCAATGTGTTACAGTTTCAACAAATCCATACCAGAGTGCAGCACCCGCGTCGACATAGAATGAATTAAAAAATAGCTTCTGGAAGGTGAGTGAGCGAAGCAAACGAGCTCGTCTTGAAAGAAACCATTTTTTCATGGCATTTTAGCGTACAGTATGTGACTCATATTATTACTATGACTACAAAGAATTGTTAAAGTTCACTGATCTAATGCTCGCCTCCCAGGTACTCTAATACGAGTAATGTATTAGACACTGCTCGTCGTGGTTCCAGTTCATGCGCGTTTCTGACGCGAGCAAAACTCCGCTCCAGACGCTCATGGAGAACGGGCTTGAATAGCTTTTGCGATTTTCTCCAAACTTTGTTAATAACAAGCTTTTATTAACTCGGTTTCGTATGATAACCTTATGTAAATCTTAAATTAGTTAATAGTGCAAACTATTAGTTTAAGATTACCTAGCAAATGCTCGACCGCCAAAACCCAAAAATTGTTATATAAAATCATTAAAAATTTAAAATTTACCTAATATTTTGAAAATTAAAATTTTTAGCATCTCACTTGATGATATGGCAAAATTTTCAAGCACCACACGCAAACAATAAAGATACATTTTGTCGGGTTTGAAGAAGCACCGTCTTTAAGCTGGAAATTTTACAAATGAAATAACCAATCATAACTGACGAGGAAAATTTCTTGAAAGACAATTAATTATTAAGAAAGCTGGTCATTCCGGACAGAAAAATGGACTTACTATTGTGTGATACCTTATTTTGTAATACTAATACGGGTAATTCTTTCCAGGTATGTATTATAGTGAACAGGCTTTCACAGGAAGGGTTTTAGATTGAAGTTTTGTCAATTATGTTAATCAGTCTAGTTCAGCGAAAGTTTCCCGCTATAGAATGACAACAATGGCCTGTATTATGGACGGTGATTCACCGACCATGTCCGCAGCTACTATAGTTTATAATCATGAAACTAATAAGTATGGGTAACTAGGAAAATTTGGCTGATCAAGACTATTTTAGTTTTTTTTTTTTTTTTTTTTTTTTTTTAGAGAAATGATGGATGATGGGTGAATTTTAATTCATGTACAATGGTTAAGATGACGGTAATTTTGTTATTTTTTTAGTAAGTAGACTATATAACAGGTGGTCAAAGGCTAAGATCAGGTAAGTCATGTTAAATCTTTGTAATAAACCTTGCCCTAAGGGAAACCTTGATGTTTGTGGAAAGAAAAAATGATTTTCGGAACATATTTTTTAATTGATCTGTAAAAAATTTTATTTGCTTGTAATAGGACTTACATAATGTTTTAAGCTTCCGCAGTCTCAAAATATGTGTAGATGCTGCCACTATGAAAATAATTTCTGGATTCCAAGTGGTACGCACTGGCACTGGAAAAATATACAGGGTGTTCGGAAAAAACGTTTCAGGAATTCAGGAGGTTATTGTCCACATCAAAATAAGCAAAAAAGTTCCTAAAAACATATGTCCTAAAATGCTTCGTTAACCCGCTAGCCGCCATTTTGTTTTTTACACTAAATAATTTTTATTTCCGTAATGGATCATTGTATCAAGTTAATATTTGGCATGCACCTTTATCATAGCAATACCCATTTTGAAGAAAAATTTTATTTTTTTCCAATGTGTATTTTCAAAATGGCGGCCATTTTAAAATTTTAAACTAAAATATCTCAAAACCGGTAAATTTTTTTTAAAACTTTACTAGATACAAAAAAGTTGACAAATTTAATTATCTAACCAATGGTACCAAGTTTGTAAGGATCTGACTACAAATAACGGAGTTATTGAGATTTTTCTGCATAAAAACATTGATTTTGCATTGTAATTAATGCAAATTAAGGTAATTTTAATTGAAAAATCTCAATAACTCCGTTATTTGTTGTCAGATCCTTACAAACTTGGTACCATTGGTTAGATAATTAAATTTGTCAACTTTTTTGTGTCTAGTAAAATTTTTATAAAATTTACCGGTTTTGAGATATTTTAGTTTAAAATTTTAAAATGGCCGCCATTTTGAAAATACACATTAGAAAAAAATAACCTTTTTCTTGAAAATATGTATTGCTATGATGAAGGTTCATGCCAAATATTAACTTGATACAATGATCCATTATGAAAATAAAAATTATTTAGTGTAAAAAACAAAATGGCGGCTAGCGGGTTAACGAGGCATTTTAGGACATATGTTTACAGGAACTTTTTTGTTCATTTTGATGTGGGCAATAACCTCCTGAATTCCTGAAACGTTTTTTCCGAACACCCTGTATAATGTCAGTCCATCATTGAAATAGTCAAGCTGAACAAATTCCCAATACAAGTCCATTGAGAGCGTGGTCTTAAGAGAAATACAAATCCAATTAATGTGAAGCGCTACAGATCAACAATACAAATTTTAAATTCCTTTCGTCATAATCAGCTCTTCAGCTCTATTCCCATCTTATTTCGGTGAAATTCCCAACCAAGGCCGATTTCGAGGGAGAGCTAGCTAGGTAGCCCGGATGATGGGTAGGAGGCATGCGCATGCGCCTGTAGCTCGTTTATGTCTAACGCGCACATCTTCACGCATGTTGCGCCCAACTATTGCCCATTTTCATCAAACGGGAATAAATTTCATTTACGCGCCGATTTACTGCGCACGCTTCCTAATGGCGGATATTAAGTCATTTGCGGGTCACATGGAGCATGCGCAGGTTCTGACCTCTCGTTCGCCGATTTGAGAACACGGGGCCGATTACACGGAGCCATTCTGTGCGAGAAATTTTATACTTAAGTAGACCACGCGTTTTGGTTTCGTAGTTTCTTAATTATCTCTAAAGGTGCGTTTACACTAGAGGTTGACAAACAAAAGTTGTTGACGTATATACTGTTTTAGCCATATGGCTATTGTCGATAACTTGTGGTTGTCAACCTCTAGTGTAAACGCACCTTAATGGACATCCATTATCTACGTGTTCCCTCTAAAAAAAAATTGTTTGAGCAAAAAATGAACTTTTTTGGGCTACTTTGCGACTAGCGACATGATTAATTGATAGTGTCTTTTGCTGCATATTGGCCTTGACTAATGTGAATAGACTTCTCATCCAATAGATTTGTTATACAAAACTCACTATACCACTATTTTGAGATAGGAACCTAACATAGTGGGTATATAGACAAGTTCGTGTACTCCAGTGTATGCCACCAGTCAAACTGTTAAAATTTGGTCGAGGTTTGGGCGTTTAGAAAATAAATTTGTTAAAAAAGGTAATAGTTGAAAAAGTCTCTTTCACTGTGATTTAAAATCTTCTCGTCCGTCATTCAAGCAAAAAGAGAAAAGTAACGTTTTCAAAGTGACAAAAAGATGGGAGAGAACAAACAAATATAAGTACAGTATAATGTTTTTATAAGGTTTTATTTATTCATAGGACCATATGTTCTTGAAAAGTATTACTAAAAATTTAACGTTTTTTTATAATCTATATTTTAAAATTTTAACAATGTATCAACTATAATAAATCAGAACGCCTTCCCACAAATAGAAGTAACCATTAGCAAGCAATATACCTCTGAAAAGTGTCAAAGACAAAGACTTAAATCTCTATTCGTCAAGCTGAAACGTACATAAACTGCACTCCCCAACAATTAGCAAGAGAAGTTCAGGTAATGCTCTTCCTGACAACAAACGCATATGTCGCCGGGCAGCAACTAATCAACAACAATGCAATTAGCATCCGGTGAGCTATTGCGCAGTAAACCATGCGCAATGAAGCCAACAACTGCGCATGCGCCGCTCGAGATAGCTCCGCGCATGCGCACATGATACCCAGTATATCACGGTGCAAATTATCGGCTTGTTTAGTCGCGGGCAAAACTAATGTTGGAAATTTATGACGTCGGTTTCGCACGGAAGGAGAGATAAGGTGGAACTGCATTCAGGATTTATGTTTGTTTTAAAATATTGCATGTCTGTACGCGTGGGTTGAAATTGAACTACTGTTTAGTTGGACGTATATATTATTTTAACCGCTCAAGGTTTGAATTCTGGTAGATAATATTTTTTTATTCTAAAACCATTCACACAGATCAAGTTTGATTCTAAACCTTTAAAATTCTTCGTTTTTATTATCTAATATTTGGACTAAACGTAAACAAATGTCTTTTGTTAACCTTATTGTCTTACTGTAAATTCACTTTTCCTAGTCATAGATTCATTTCTATTGTATATACAGCGCTTAGTTGCTATTACATTACTGTATCTTTAATATTACGAGGTTAAGTAATAAGATTTTCATCACTCCGTATACGAAAGTGACAACTTGCCGTACAGCTGAGACCTTGGAAAGTAGTCATTTCGCAAAATGTCACCGTCAGCTGATTTTACTGACCTGTACGGAAAGTAATGTTTGTAAACATTACTTTCCGTCCAAGGTAAACAAACTTTTCCGTACAGCAACAATCAGCTGGGTTTAAAACAAATTAAATTTTGAATTCCAGCTTTGTTTACTTTGTCCAATGGCGAAGAATTTACAAAAATAATCCTCCTTTAAAACTTCCACATTTATTAATAATTGCGTCGTGATGAAAAGTATCGTTCACAACTCGTCCGGAAAGCCCATTTCCGGACTAGTGGTGAAATATACTATTATCGTATACAACAAATTTACTGTATAACTTAGAAGTACATTTTACATTACCAAAACAAAACTTCTGAAGACCTGGTTCAGCATTCAATATATAATAAAGACGTTGTGTTTTAAATTATTTTTTTAACTCTATTGAAATTTTCTCTAATTTCTCTATTATTATATGGACATTATGCACTTAAACGAGAATTTTAAATGGCGTAAAGTTATGAAGTAGTGGGAATAACTTCACTATAGTAATGTGAAGTTTATAATTACCCAACAATGGATTCATAATAGATGTACAAGTATAGTTTTGTTGTTTGTAACTATAGTTACAAACTGTTAATTCATACTGTTACTATAGTTAATTCATAACTGTTAATGTATGACAGTAAATTAACAAGATAAAATACAAAATGTGTTCTGCATTAGATACTGTTTTAATACTAAGTACCAGGTGGACCTAGCTTATGCTCGTTAAAATTATAAAGCGTCACTCTCCTTTTATAAACAAAACTTGTTCGCTCCGCTCACTCGCCATCTTTCTATTATAAAGGAGCTCGTTCGCTTCGCTCACTCGCCAGGCCAATAGGTAGACTTTGGAACTAATTTGTAGAACCTTGGGTGAAATATGTAACACATATCTACAATTATCAGCTGATTTTTCTGTTCAATTTAGTGGCTACAAAAAATCTCCATAAGGATAACATGGGAACTTTGAAGGGTTCTAGAGCGAAAACCAGATTTTTCCCAGCCACGGGACCAACTCCAAACGATTCCTATTGGCCAAAACCCCCATAATAAAAAAAATCCTTGAAGCGAAAATATTTTTGCCCGTGCAAACATTGCTTGTTTCGGAGTATAAGATAAGATTTTTCATATTATCTCATCCACTCCTCTCCTACATCGACACTCCATTGTTGATCAGTTTCCAAACTCTTCTGCCCATAGTGGAGCCAATTTCACCCTGACTGGTTGGATCACGTCCCGTCCGAGGTGGCTGATCCTGTCGAACGTGGGACGTTCTAACAGAGCCGACAACTCACTAATTAAAGATTAGCCATACCTCTGAGTGGGAGTAAATTAAGTTATTAACACGAAACATTAAATATTCTAAACGTGAGGAGCGGCGACGACGTAACGAGGGACAGGGTGATCGGATCTCGCGGTTTAGTTATCTTCACTCCTTTAAAATCACGGAGAACATGCCTCTACATTCCCCTCTTTCGGACGGTGTTTTAGAGAATTTTTCTAAAATGAATCATTGTAAGACCTAAGCACGGGACCATGTTGTTTCATTTTGAGGCCATCAGAAGCCAAAAACACCGTTTGCTCATTTTCATATATACGTACAGTATATGTCCGTGGTTCAGATAACTTTTAAAGGAACGTCCGATTTTGATGAAATTTGATATGAAGGTGTAACACCAGGTCTATTTTCATGATTTCGCGAACCAGCATGATCGGGTTATGGGAACGGGGTTTTATGGGGTTTCAAAGCGGAAAATAATGGAGCTTTGGTATTTTTGGACATTAAATTTCAAAACTAAAATTTTCTAACAATATACCATACAGCAAACCTACATACTCATTCCTATGGTGTTTATGGGGAAAATATAAAATTCGCATAGAAATTTGCTGAGTACGCAGGTCTGCTGCGACAGGGGTATTTTTATATTTATCCTTAACAAAATAAGCCTCCTTGTAGATTAATGTTGCATCTAGGTTCCATATACCTTGGACATATTAGTGAAAAGAATTTTTTTTTACAAAAAAAATCTTAAAAGTGACGAAAATTGACTTATTTTTCCAAATGACTGAGAGTTGTTAATTGAATATTTTCAAACACTTAAGGTATGAAAGTGGCTATTCAATTATGTGATTACCAAGTGTCAAGAAAATCTGTTGCAAAACGGCGTCCGAAACAGGGGAATAAAATACCAAAGTTTGCCGCACGGTTAAAAGTCATCTTCAACCTTTTGGTTGGTAGCCCATTGTTGCGCAGTCGGCAATGTTAATCATACGGCTTTTATGCTAAAACATGGTATTTTATTCCCCTGTTTCGGACGCCGTTTTTCAACCGATTTTCTTTAAACTTGGTAAGTGTTTAGTTTAATAGTTATATAAACCCCTCATACCTCAAAATTTTGAAAATTTAAGAAATATTACTCTCTGTGAAGTCGGAAAGCAATTCGATTTTTCTTAATAATATTTGATAAATTTTCAACATGTTGAAGTATGAGGGACCTAAGATTTGGCGCTGTGGCAGTCTGCGCCTTCCAAGCGAACGTATGCAAATTGATTGGTGTATTCATTTTGCATACGCAACCCCTTGTATAGTTCCCCCGACACATTAAAGCTATATAATATAATAATAAATTGAGTTAGCTATACGTGACAATATTATAATAAACAGATACACTTATATAATATATGTTATATTGGTTTTAAGAGTCATGTAAAAACACTGAAAACATGCCTCGGTATTCCCCTGTTTCGGCAGGTGTTTTTGGATATTTATTGGTAAAATTTATGTTTTACTGTAAATTAAGGTTAGATCTACTTTAGGTTAGACCCTGATACCTGATATATGAGTAAATATCAATGGTATAAGTACAAACAAAATCTTAAAATTAAAGAAAATCGAGTAAATTTGCGACGTCACAGAGAGTAATATTTGTAAAATTTTCAAAATTTTGAGGTATGTGGGGCCTAATATAACTATTCAACTAAACACTTACCAAGTTTAAAGTTTTAAAGATTTAAATTGGTTGAAAAACGGCGTCCGAAACAGGGGAATGAATTACCATGATTTTAATAAAAACCGTATGGTTAACATTGCTAACTGCGCAACAATGGGCTACCAGCCCAAAGGTGAAGATGACTGTGTTTATCGAATTCGCTTGTATAAATTTACTTTATTTTGTAAATACTCCTGCAACAGTGCCCGGACAACCAAAGTTGATGCGATGGTGCAACGAGATGGATTTTAACTTAATTATCTTAAGGTTACATAAAAAATGAAATATGGTTCTATGACACACAGTTTTTGCTCTATTTCAACTATTTGGGTTAATCCAGTTTTGATTAAAAAGTTCTAAGTAGTTCAGCAAAACCTTACCAAACCACATTTGAAATTGGTGGTGCTTATAAACCGACAAGTATGAAGAGGGCTCTTAGAGTTCTGGTAGAGTTAGAATTATAATTATGGTCTTAACAAAAACTTATTGAACTTATATTTCTTAAGAAAAAGTAAGGTGCACGTTTAAAAAAAAATAAAAACTGTTCAGTATTAATATCAAATCTATCTTGGAAATAAAAACTATCCAGTACGCAATATTCTTCTACAGTTATTATTTATTCATTTTACCGTAGCGTCTTAAGTAAAACCTTATCAGTGTTATCTGTTTGGATGTCAAGACCCAGAGGATGCAGACTTTGAATCTGCACCATTGTTGCACTGAGGTACGAAAAAATCCATCCACTCTTTCAATTTCAATTTGATAAGAAAATGACTTAATTAATTATCAAGGTAATTACCCGGTCTAGACTACTACAGATGTCTTGATTTCATCCCTTAGTACTTCGCGGTACACAACTATCAAGTTATGGCGTAACTAGAAAGGGCCATGTGGCTTTAACTTTGCCTGTTAAAATAAAGAACTTTTCATTCCATTTCTTTTCATTTTCAACTATCATGCTAAAATGTAAAATGATTATTTTGTAAACTTTGACAGAAAAGAAGCATAAACAGTTTTTCTAGGCTATATCAACTACACCTATACCTTTATTGTGGGACATCTTGAATCAGCAATTTCCTTAAAATAGCGAAATTATTGTTTCAGTATCTAAATCAAACATAATCAAACTAGCTGTAGCCTAGGTATTCCCGCTATGCCAGGTCGCGCTCTCCCAAATCATGCCCGATCAAGACTCACCCACAAGTGCAGGTCTTGTCTCGTCTCGAGGACACTCTCCTTGTCGCCCGGGGGCGAGGTGGACGAAGAAGAAAGTAAGTAATGGAAGGTTGCGGAGGAAGAGGACGACACGCGAGATGGAAACGGAACTCGATCTTCCTAGATCCTGTAGCTCCGGCAAACTCCATTCCATTGTAGACATTGATGGAATGTCTACACCCTAAATGAAATGCTTTCGATTGTCTTTAGCCTGAGAAGTTTTTATTCTCCTTTGTTGACAAGGTCCTGCCTCAGATAAAACCTGTTCATTATAAAGTGCTAGTTTAGATATTAAGACAGTAAAATTAAAATCAAAAAGTAAAATGTGTAAATTATATGCTTTTAGAGGTGAAAGCCTTAAGTCCTTAGGGATGGAAAGCTAATGATATAAAAATCTATCAAGTTTTTATGTCAACAAAGCCTTGCAAACAAGTTTCCCGGATTCCCATGGACCATGATTTTCTTATGGAGTACGGTTTACAGTATTTCTCATTGTCCCATAACGTTTTGGACACACCGCTAATCATATTTATCCCGAATATCTAGGACTGCGGAAACTTTAAATTGCAACCCCTTCCATCAGTCTTTGATTTGTGAAACGTTTAAAAGATTGTGACAAATTTTCGTTCTCAGAACTTCATACTGTATAATAACCATTGATTTGTCTTTTTTCATATCCATAGTTGCGCTATTCCTATTCTAAAAACATTTTCCATTTAAACATATTATTATTTATTGTTATATACAGAATATCGCACATAAATCATAATAGTTTGGAATAAATCATATTCATCTTAGAATTTATTATAAATAAATTGCTGGCAAACATGTTACTGATGTTACGGAACTTTAATGTCAATTCTTTTCATATCAGTACGTACATCAAGTGCTGGATTATATTATATGATTGTGTTAATAATTTATACTCCATATGACCATTTTCAATTGTACACAGTATATGCATTTTTATGGTTTTTATAAAGTAGTTTCGGTAGGCCTATAGAAAGTCGA
This sequence comes from Neoaliturus tenellus, assembly GCA_030545055.2. Lineage (NCBI taxonomy): Eukaryota > Metazoa > Arthropoda > Insecta > Hemiptera > Cicadellidae > Neoaliturus > Neoaliturus tenellus. Next base: position 118,657,008 of record CM061536.1, read on the forward strand.
AGTTTTTTTTAATTATCTGTTATTACAAACACCGATGAAGTTATTAGTACGCTCTGCCTTAAGTGTTGAATATTGTAATTGTACCCGCCATTGAAGTAACATCACCTTGCTCGGTTGAGATTATTTAATTAACTCAAGAGCATTCAACCAATTCTCTGCAAATGTTTGTTAAGATACTAAACCATCGCACTAAAGTAAATCATCGAGTCTACATCTTATAGACTACATTCTATGTTAAATTAATTTTCTTTACAGTACTAATTTTCTCAACCCATGACCATAGATATAAACAAAACATCTGGATAGCTAACGCCGTGCTGTGAAAACGAGCCGTTACCCTCACCACTAGCTGGGGTTGATTCGGGAAATAAAAGAAGGTAAACAAACAAGAATGCAGAGGATCCACCATTAATAAAACCATTTCACCATCCACCATTTCAGCTGAATTAAAAGAAAGTAAACAAACCAGACGCACCAATAATAACGATGCCAGCTGACGTAAGGCGCGGCGTGGCGGCGGCGGTAACCCCAACTAGTGGTGGGGGAAGCCGGCTCGTTTTTAGCCATTTCAGTTACCGATCCAGATGTTTTGTTTATATCTATGCCCAATGCACATGACTGGCAGGCCACAGGCGGGATATGTTGTGATTCCGTGCGATTTCTGGACTACCCTCGAACACGAATCACAGACTTTGTCAACCAAGTCGACCCAGCCTTCAGACCATTCCTCGGACGAAAGGTAAACGAAAACGAAAGGTAATCAGGTTAATGCGCGGCGATGACTATTTACAGCCGCCATAACGGTTGACGTTCACTGCCAAAGTCGCCACGGGGGGCGCCAAAGTCGTGAGCATCACGGTGAAAGGGGGTACTCTCATTTGCCTATAATTACTCTACACGGCCAACAGGTGATGGCAGCGACGCTCGTTAATGTGATAATAAACTAGCATGATCCGCCAGTGGTGAATGTGGTGGTCATTTGTAGTCAATTATCATGGTGGTCATTTATGTAAAAACCATGACACTCAAGGAGTGAACATTATAGGTACTTACGGATAAAAATGGCGTATAGGTCTCGCCAAAGACCTCTGTAAATATGTTGACTCAAATTGTCTTCAATTATATTACTGTGATAAAAAAAGACATATGTTATTTAAGGTACGATTTCACTGCTTCCAGAGCTTTTTGGTGATAATATCATTAAGAACTGAGGTGCAGAGGTCTTTGATGACACTTATACCACCCCATAATACAATATAAGGAGGTGAGATGATAATTTACACTGGGAATTTCTAGATGTCATCTAGAAATTACGTAATTTTGATCTTGATACCAGAGCAGTAACTGCTATTGAGTTGACAATGTCCGATAAACATTCCGGTGACAGGTGGAATGTCAGACGCGTGCCGCGAGATCGCAAGTGCGTGCGTGCGTGCGTGCGTGCGAGAACGCCCAGCGAGAATGTGCTCATTCGATCAATCAGTGTCTCTTTTACTTTTTGGCGTCTCTAACAGCTGTCTTTCCACAGAGGCGATCGCCCTCTTCGATGGTTCTGGTGACTGCTGAAAATGTCCGATCCCCAGCGGCGATAAGTTAAGTGCACTGGGTGCAGTGTGTTTGTGAGCTTGGGACTCGCGCTGGAGAAGAGGGGCAATGAAATGTGCTACATTACTCAAGAAGGAAATACCACTCTTAAAGTGTTCATTGGGGAACATATTCCAAAAAGCTCATGTGATCATAACAAATGTGTCTCAAATATAAAAAAATAATATATAAAAATATATGTGAAAAATTTTAATAAATATTTCAAAATGAAGACAATCTTGGTTTTATTCGTACAAGTATGATTTTTTAACTAACGTTACGTCAAGCGGCCTAGAGACTTTTATGTATTCAATATTAATCACAACCAAATTGGGACTTTTAACACATAGGGTCTTTGAGATACTTTCACTGACGACGTAAAAAATACTCAATTTATTGTAATCACATCTGGTTATATCATGCCCTTGGTCAAACTAGTCGGGAGATGACTTGTTGGCTAGTGAAGGGGAAGTTGCCCCCACCACTATCAGCTGTTAAATAGTATTGAAATAAAAAATATATTAAAAATTAATCAATAGAAAAGCTAGAAATCACTGAGGTGGGAGTAACCTCCCCTCAACCCCTTTTCCCTAGCTGGCCAACAAGTCATCTCCCATCCAACTATATATAACAGTCCCCGATTAAGATATATATAATGTAATGATGAGGCTATATAAATAAATAAATATCGTCTTTATTTCAAGGGTTTTTCAACAACAGTTGATTTTCAAAACAACTCAGGTCAAATGATAATAATAAAATACTAAAACTAACAAAATAAAATGTTATACAGGGCATAGCTTAAAAAATCTTAATTTAATGAAATGGAATCAAACAGCATTTTGTGGGCACGCTTTCTGAATGCCACATGACCGTTTTTGTCATCCCTTACGACAGGGAGCATTTCATTGTACAGTTTGGGTGTATACCATGTCCAAACCTGATCAGAAAATATCTCAAAGTGATTCATATAATTAAAACATGTTTACATGTATATGAGCATTACTTCTTCCAGTTTTCACAACAGTCGCCAATGTTGCCAAAATGTTAATTATTCAACACAAATAAATTTACTAAGCCTACTTCACTAAAGCACACGAACATTGATAACTACTTAAAGAATCATCCAGCGCCGAGTTTCTATTCTACAGTCACATAGAACTGAGTTTTAGATAATTATACTGTAAATGACAGCCATCCTGGCATGCAAGAATAACTAGGCAACAGCTACCGCTTGGAATTAAGCTATCAGAAAGCTTATGAATAAATCCAGGACAGACGTAACGTAACCTGCGTCCGAGATGCCAATTTGATCCTTCGTGAGACCTTCGGGCTCAATTACTACCGTAGTTATCGAATGAGGATCGCCGTTATGCAAGAAACTCGTGCAAATAATTACGCATCTGGAGGTAATCTCTGATTCGGAGCCATTAACCTTTGCTTGTGATTGTCTTCTGTATCGAGTATTGTCCCGAGCTTTCTCCGGAACCCAGGCTGGATTTTAGGTCTCGATGTCCTGGAGGAAAACTTGGTTCACCCACACGATTTTTATACGCGTATTCTATTAACTTTCGTGGAGATTCTGGTTTTAAAGTGACGATTTGTCGAATTTATTGATCTTTGGGTAATCGTGAAATCTTTTTGTTGTTGTTCCTGTCATATAACTCCAGCTGGATCCATACGAGGACAATAAATGAAGTACTGCAGGGATCAAACTAGCAATTTTGTTTACGTTAAACTCATCACACCCATTTTACTGTCATCATTCATTCAAATCTCTCCACTCAAAGTACGTACGTACATCTATGTCTGTATCTTAAACAGAGCCTTAACCCGAAAGTGCAAAAAGTGAAATTTATTATTTTGAGCTCAAATTGAGTATATAAAGAGTTGAAAGGGTAAAATTCCCCATTCTTTTTGAAGGGTATTAAAAAAAGTTGACTTCGCCTGGAAAGTGAGAACAAAAATATCACAACAGAATTAGTCGTCTTTGTTTAGTTCCTTACAATGTACATAAACAAAATATAAAGTTTGTATGCATTAAATATATGCATTAATATAAAGAGAAAAATGTTTTTCAGTCGCTTTTTATAATTGATTTAAACTTTTGCTTCAATAATGTAATATTCCACTGAAACAGTAATACTCAACTTGCGTACCAGAATTATTCTTCTAATGAAATAGTTTTTCCACTGCGGTAGCATATGTTTCAAGTTGGATAAAACCTTAAAAGACCTTACAATTTTCTTATAATTTGACAACAATCTTTCGTTTTTAGTTTGTGTGGCATAGGCTACCTGAAAGTTATATCTACTTTTCCAATTAAATCAACCACCAAACCCACAGGAAGTGCGCTTTATAAAGTCGTCACTCACTTTCGCCGCTCAGATGCGGTTTACAGCGCATCCTCGTTGTGTTTGAGGACGTTTAAAGCATATTGGAAACTGTTACGGGAACATTTTATACCGTGGGCACCGTTAAAGTCCGGGACCATAATTAAAATTCCAATAATGTGGAGAGCCGAAATATGAGAGCGGGCGGCGGCGGCGTCCCGGAGAGCAACAAGACGTGGCCATAACCCGTCAATAAACGAAGCTTATGGCGGGCAGGACTCATCAAAATGGCACGGAAACGCCGCCGCCGCTGCATCCGTGTGGCCCATATGTTCCGTCGGTATAACACGAGAATATGGCCCTCTCGCGGCGTGGCGGGCCACTAGCCTAGAAACAGCGAGGAATGGCCGCAGTCATGAATATTAGCTTTGAAAAATATATCTGCGTTAGAAAATAAGAAACTATACCTTTACTGAATACCATTCCTGAAGTGGCGACCTAACTCAATAGGTAGTTTAAAGCCAAATGAACGACAGATGAGTGTAGGATGATTGTGACGCGATCATGTAGTCTTGTTACTGACTAAGGCCAACATTCTCCTTAGAAAGGACTGTTAATGCATAGCCCAACAGCCAATGGTATCTAGGGACCTACACGATCCGAAACACAATTTTGACCTCATATTGGTCTAGTTATGAGGATAGTCTTTATGAATGAACTACAATTCACTAGTGCGAACGTTAATCCCCACCAGGTAATATCGGATCCACAAGCCATCGCTTAGGCCTATAACTATCCTCAATTCGTGGCCTCCATGAACAACGGACATAATTTATTGTAACACAATATGATCTTAACTGAAGTCGAATCAAGGTATTCGCTAAAAGAAGAAACAGACTCCAAGCATTACTTCTTCCAGTTTTCATGAAAGCATTTTTGTAGTCTAAAGACTAAATTAACATACTCTGTACTATTAGGCCTATACGTAGCTATAATAGTTTTAGTCAGACTTTTAATATTTTGACGAAATTCATCATGGAATTGCATCGTCACATGTAATTTGAACGAAAGCATTACTATTTCTGCGGTAGACGCAAGCAGTTTTGCCTATAACATCAATAAGAGTAAAATAGAAATAGAATTTTACCAAAAACTTGTATTTACAAATGGATTATAAATATGTCGATTAAACTTTAATCGTTTTCTGTATTTAAAAACTATAGTAACGTAGGTAAAATAAAAAGTACGATATCCATCTTGCTCCTATTTTCCCAGAAATGTGAGTTCTATTGAGACACATTACTACTATCAAAGTAATAAGCGCATTTTCTTGCAGAAATTAGATTCCATCAAGTTGTTATCGATAAATGACATACAATATACACAGGTAACATATTTAAATTGGGAAAACCTGGTTTGTGTTCTTCCATAAATTCATTTCATGGTACAGATTTCATATATGTTTGAAAGGCTTATTACCATTGTCTATTAAACTACACTTCGTTTTAGAGTCGAAAGAGAGTAATTCTTCTTCTAAAAGGACCCCTAGAACATGAATAATTTGAAAATATCAAATGAGAAAGAAAGTAACCAACCAGCAGTAACCTAGCAGTTATGGACTAAAAAAGTAGGCAAAACAAAAGGTGTGCAAAGAAGTTGACAAGTAAATAAATATTAACAGCCTCAAAAGTAGAAAGTGGAAATAAATACAAACCAAATCAATTCAAAACGTTCAAGTCCTGACAACCAATGTTCCTAAGTTTACAACAACCATAAACTACTACGAATCTGTAAAGTATATATTTGAGGTATTTAAAATAATTGTATGTAATTAAATTATGTGCGTACAAGTAAGTAGTCAGTGTGAGTGGTGGGGGGCGAAGTGAGTGTGTTATGCATATTTGTATTCAAATAAAAAACATTTATCAATTTTTTACAAATCATAAAACAACTTAAATTTATTAAATTTGTCACAGAATTCTTCGTAAATACAACACGACATTCGTAAATACAGCCCGACCGTTCAAATCACCGCAGAAACCCCCACTGATTTACTGCATGCATGGAAATGTAAATGTGATTGAACGGCCGGCACGATGAGTTGTAATGATGCGAGCTGTAATGAGTGTGGTGCAGGTGTAATGAAAGGTGTAATGAAGTGTAATGCCGTGTTCGCCGTGTGAGGTGCATTACCATGGCCACCAGTGTATCCCGAGTCCCGACCGCCATTAGGATGATTGTCCGCTACTGGGTCATGAGGCTTCCTGGGACAACTGCAGGGGGAACGGGATCGATCATGAATTTACCCACGAACACCATGTGACTACAGACAAGCCAGACGACAAGAGAGTGAATCTATATTAAAGATTCGTTCAAAATTATGCACATTTTCAAAACTGTTGCATATAATACTGTTGAACACATATAAGAATCAGTGCGAGAAGGCCAGAAGAGCAAGGGCAATGTTGCCAAGCTAGGAAATATACTATACACACCATAGTGAAAAAGTAAAATGTAAATAAGTTCAGTTTCAAAACATATTTTTATTACCTATTGTTAAATACGTTATTTATTGCGGACATTTCCCATCACTGATTAGTAAAACCAGTTCATGACTTTTCGGGATCTGGAATGTGGTACTAACTTTGTGGTGTTCTCGGTATTGCCTCCAGCATAATAGGGGTGGATCTCAGATTTGAAAAACTCGCGGACTTTGTTTTAGTAATCAGTGATCAAAAACATCCACATTAATTTCATTCTTACCTCCTAAATAACAATTAGCGTTAATAAATAACCAGTTCTTCACCACCGTGATCATTCCGTGATCTGACACTACGAGAGATAAACCCATTAAAACCACAACATCAAATCCATGGTAAAACCATGGAAGTCCATAAATCCAATAAGTCCATGGTAAAACCACGACGATAACATAATGAGACTATGGCAGAACCATGAAAAGACTATGTCAGGACAACGACAACTCCGCATGATAAGATTAATGCATAACCGCGGTGAAACAGTGACAGGACCACGATAAGTCCATTGTAATACTACGAAGAGACCTTGATAAAATTATGGCAGAACCGAGATAAGAACACGCCAGGACTATGGCAAGACCATGTCAACACTATGGCAGAACCGTGATAAAACCAAAACAGGACAACGATAAGACCTCAATAAGCTCATGATAAAACAACGATAAGACTATGGCAGAACTATGATAAGACTAATTAGGTCAAACAAGGCTAATAGAGAACCACGATAAAACTATGACAGGACCACTACAAGCTCATAGTAAAACCACGGAGAGACCTTGATAAGATATTTCAATAAAGGTATTAAAGGTATTAAAGGCAGAACCACGATAAGACCATGACAGGACCACGATAAGACCATGGGAAGAAAAAGACAAGACCATCATGGTTAGACCACAAGACCACGATTAGACCATGGTAAGACCACAGTGAGAACATTAAAGGACTATGATGATCCAAGACCAAGGTAAGACACCGCGCACGCCACCGCCGGATGCGGAAATGACTCCGATTGTGGCCATCTCGACGACAGGAGGTGGTGATTCAGCGTGTAATTGAGTTTTCCTCGTAATGGACAATTATTTAATGCCACACCCTGTCAATAAATAAGACATTGTTTATCAGGCGGGTGCCGCTTGGCTGACTGGGACTACGCCCGCGACGTCCGCTGACCCTCTCGGATGCGCTCCGGTGGAGAGGAATGCGGGGTCCCAGATTGTCAAAGACATGACCAAGGGATCCATATGAAGGCGACCGGAGCAGAAATTATTGGTGATTAATTTCTTGTTACATGCATGCTTTACTAGGTGGTTAACTCCATCTATGACCACGAGACCGATAGAAAACATGAATGGTGAGGGAAAGTTGAAAAGAAATTTAAAGAGTACTTGAAACCGTTCAGGGGTAAAAGGAAAAGATCTTAAACACCGAAAGGGGAAATCACGCCTTCTCGCATGAGTCGGTTCCCGCGAGGTCAGATGGCGTCGTTCGGTCGCCGACGCAAGTCGTTGCGGGGTCGATTCGGAGATCACTCATCGACGCTGCAGAATCTATAGACATCTAAGTGATGGAAATCCATGAGCTTGATTCATTTTCCTTTAAGAATGATATCACGGCTACATTTCTATAGGTATTGGAGCCTGGGGTGTTAAGAATTGACTTGAGATGGGAATTTAAAGGAATAGATAGTTTTGAATAATCATGTTTTCATCCTCTTCACCACTATCGTCCTTGAAACACCTTCGTCAGACGCATCTGTAACACTGTAATTCTCGGTTAAATTAACAGAAACACAACAAAAATTGTATTGTATGGGTTCCTATTTATTGTGGAAAAAATGTTGTTTGACTCATTCTTTGAAGAATTAAATAGTTCAGTTATTCGGTTCAAAATGAGAGGCATAAATAAAAGTCTGAGTAACTGACTCATCGTATCGAATTTATACTGTTACGACAAATTTGCATATAGGCCTATACAATCATTTAATGCAATTAATTATTTAATGTATTTTTGTACAACGTGTTGAGAGTGTTGTGTATCATTAAAATGTTTTTATCCAGGAACAAAGTAATCTATTTAGTGTATGTTAACAATATTATAACTATTCATTCATTATTTCAAATTGTATTGTGGATAGTATTTCAATGCTTGCAACATTATTTTTTATCTAGTTCCATCAGCAGTAAAATTTGGTAGCTCAGTGTAATTTGGTGTTGTTAGGATTTTAGAATTTATTTTTGCTAGTTAGTTCTTGAAGTAATTTTACTGTTGATGCCACTTATTTTATTATTATTTATTCATTTATTAATTTTAACAAAACTATAATTCTGAAAATGTTATTAAACTGAAAATCAATTTAAATTATCAGAATAATTTGTAATCGAACTATTTAATTATAATGCTTGTTACTAGGTAATTTATTAATATAATTTTTATTTTAAAATTCATAGTATATTTTTACGTTTAAGACAAGTAAAAGAAGGGTATAAAAACATGGAATAGTATCATGATACAATTTGCAGCTACGGTCTATCTTGATCTTAATGCTTCTAGCGGTAATTGGATTCCTTTGGGCGAGTACCCCAAATAAACCTAAACCTCTCCTCCTCAAAGCCATATAGGTTATTATATTCTAAAAAAGATGAAAAAAGTACAAGAATTTCGACAACCCCCCCACCACCTCCCCCCCTCAAGTATACAATCAAAGCCCAAACACCATTACTTAAGCACCATCACAACTACGCGCAACTACCGGAGCTTTAAGTGAAATCAAATTGAAGCCTAATTCATTTGTCAAGCCAGACAGGCGCAGGTTGTTTGTGTCCGGGATGTCAAACAATATCAGCTTCATTTGGTCACCGTCGGAGTTCGACGCCAGTGCCAGTCATTGTTGGCTAACGGCGCCTATGAGCAAAGGCACGTCATTGTTGAGCTTCACCTATGGACACTGTACCGTCATAACTGCCTCACTCAGGTCGAGTCTTCGTGATCGTTCTTATATATGTTTCGGTTCTTTTTGTAAGAGATCCTTTACTATTAAAATTTGTTATACATGTATTAACTGTTAACAAATAAGTTCATAGTATAGGGATTCATATATTAATAAAACAAACATCATTGCGTATTGGGTGGTTGAAAAATAACTTGCACCCCCCCTTTAACTTTTTAACTGTTTGAGATATTTGAAATCGATTTGCGGCAACCTTATTGGACTTGGGGTTATTGTACCATCATTAATGTAGCCCCTCATATCCAAGAAGGTTGCCGCAAACCGATTTAAAATATCTCAAACAGTTAAAAAGTTAAGGAGGGGGTGCAAGTTACTTTTCAACCACCCAAGGGTACAATAATGCTACGATAATGATGGTACAGTAACCTCATTTCCAAGAAGGTTGCCGCAAACTGATTTCAAATATCTAAAATAGTTAAAAAGTTAATGGGGAGTGCAATTTACTATTCAATCACCCTGTATACGTAATGTAAGGCCAGTGGTTGGGTGTTATCAGCCTTGGGTGTTTGTCTCATCTAACGTCGCCGTGTTACCTGTTCTGTCCGAAGCATGGCAATGGCTTTTTGTTGTCAGATTTCAAAGGAGCAGTAATTTAATTTTACGTTAACACGATGCGTACTGTTACTAAACTACTCTAAAAACTAACATAATGTAACCTAACTAACTAATCCAAACAGTGTGGTGGCCAAAGGACTAAATATGGCAACTAACTGGCAACGGAGCAAGATAGTCTGTGTATAAACGAAGTTGGATTTTGAGGGTAGGATTTAACACAAAGTTGTTTAAGAATTCTCAGAACTCAAAACCCCCTTCAACCATGTTTATCATGTAGGAAAATTGTTCCTTAACACAACAAACGCAATTTTACATGGATAGTTCCACTGCCATTCTTAGTAACCCCCATTATACACGATTTTAATGGTCTTTGAATTCTGAACAATATTCTTCAAATACAACCTCAAAAGGTCGTACAGCATATGTCATCGAATTTTAAAATTAAAAGTTTGATTCCGTTCTATTTCCGTCTTAGTCCTCCCTGGGGTCGGGTTTGCGACATTTGACTTTATGACATATTTAATTGTATGCAATACCGACGCTTACATTTAAGATTTTCTTTTCACTCTTTGTTGTCCATCCCCCAAAGTAACCAACTAATCAGTGATTGCACGGTCATGTAGCTTTCGACACTAATTAATTGTATGCGAACTTTGGCGCTTTTCTTTATTTTTGTCAAAAACGTTAAATAAGAGGTTCAAGATTTAATTGTCGCCTTGTATACTAACTCACAAAATTGCGAATTCTACAACGGAAGTGTAGATCCTGGAGTTTCCTCACAGGCAGCGGCTCTGTAGAATGTAGATAATTTTACTGCAGATTCTTCTACTTCAGATCCTTCTACTGCAGATTCTTCTACTGCAGATCCTCCTACTGCATATTCTTCTACTGTAGATCCTTCTTCTGAAGATCCTTCTACTGCAGATCCTTGTACTGCACATCCTTATACTGTAGATCCTTGTACTGTAGATCCTTCTACTGCACATCCTTATACTGCAGATCCTTCTACTGCAGATCCTTTTACTGCAGATCCTTCTACTGCAGATCCTTCTACTGCAGATCCTTGTACTGCACATCCTTGTACTGTAGATCCTTGTACTGTAGATCCTTCTACTGCACATCCTTATACTGCAGATCCTTCTACTGCAGATCCTTTTACTGCAGATCCTTCTACTGCAGATCCTTGTACTGTTGATCCTTCCACTGCAGATCCTTCTACTGCAGATCATTCTACTGTGCTACTGATTAGCAGTTGGCCCTCGTGCCAGCGCCAGCGTGATCCTCGATCACCGTCCCAAGTGCGGTTGGACATCTCAATAGTGACTCTAATCAGTGTCGACTCTAAGGTCTTTACTTTCTCCCAGTCCCCATTCACTGGTCTGTGCTCTTCTCAGTGCTGGCTTGTAAAAACCGCCAAGTAAGAAACTGTAACCTTTCGATTGCAACAGAGTATAGCTGGTCAGATTGTTAACTCGAGAGGAAATTTCGCTTCGTCTAATTTTGTGTTCCAAAACAGCCTACATCTATAAAATGTCTTACTTTTTTGCTTGGCAATCATGTTCAATTGAACTCATATGAAAAGGCATTGTAACTTGACAACTGTATCTCTAAAGACAGTGACAACTTCCATGTTTGGCAGCTTGTTAGTGTAAAATGTAAACCCTACATAATTAGGTTTCATCAAAACATTAAATTTAATTGGCCATCCCTGCGTCAAAAAGGGACGTACATCTTATGGCACCTAAGGGAGTAGGGGATCATCCTCATACCAATATTTCCCATAAAATAACGTGTTCTTCCCATATCAATGGTATTTTTTTTATAATCTTCGTTTAATTTCAAAGATAATGACACTTGACACTAGATTCGACGTAACTGTATGACTACGAGAAATAATTTGCCTGAAACAAAAACTAAAATTCTTTAAGAATTACTAAATGGTTTGTCTATACAAGTTTTCTCAAATTTACCGCTGATTACAAATATAAACTTGAATTTTCAATGTGATTACACGTCAAATCATGAGATTTGTAATTTGATTCCCCTTTGATTCTACTTGAATTTTTTTTTTCATTTCGTTTCTCACTTGATCTTGATTATTTAACACAATTTCGCACCATCATTCCAATCCATTTACGCAGACAGGTATTTCGCAAGCCCGATCGAGCCTTGGCATACCCCCTTATAAGGAAGGACAACAGGTGAAGACAACGCTAGTGTCAGCATCTCGCAAATCAAGACGTCCAGTGTTGCCACCTTACCGGGAGAAGCAGCTGATAACAGAAGCTTTACAAGACTCCCCCGCCGTAGTTCACCCTCACTGACCTTCCACCACGGTGGATATCCAAGATACAACTTGCCGGATGGCCTTCAATTACGAGTTGTGTTCGGAATCCACTATACTTGTGGGGAAAGTGGTTGAAAGGCTAATGGATGATTTGCGATGTGCGGGAGGAGCTCTGCTTTAATTTGGAAAAAGGAAACAATAAACTTGTCTTGAACTTTTTAACTAAAGCTTTTAGACTGCATTTGTTCACATATACGAAGAGTATGGACAATTTCCGTCATCGTTACAGAGTCACACTTTCTATCAATGATGTTACACCCATAGTTGAAAAACTGAAACTGTATTTAATTAAATATTGATCAATTTTTCGACTTAATTAAAATAACATGATGCAAAGCAAAATTTAATAGCTAATACGTTTTGGATTCGTACATGGTACAAAGAAATTACAGGAATTTTTGTATGTCAACGAGTTTAATTGTTTACTTTTAAATGCTGCATATATAAAACTTTTGATTTATGAAAAAATAACAGTATCATTTTAAACAACGGAAGTAGCTTTGATGGCAAAACTTTAAATTTATTCAGTAGTTTTCAATGTGTTTCAAGCAGAGAAATAACAAATAACGTGTGCAAGTAATTTCACAAAAATAGTCACAGAATATAAAATTTCGTAAACTTTACCTGCCTGTTATCAACCAACAAATGAGTGATCGAGAAACATAAAGAACAAACATAAATAACACGAGAAATTAATAGTTTCAACCATAAATCCTGTTTACTTACATCAGAAGTAATGACCAGCCTCGCCGTAATCATCCATAATCGATCAAAACCGCTTATATTGATACTTCATTTACCCGGACAAGCGTTCATTTGCTCGTGAGGTTCGCCATTACAACTAAACCAACACGGGAGCAAAGGTCGACCCATTAGAGCAAGCGTTATTTATTGGGTGCAATACACTAGGAATAGACACGTCGCTGTCGTGGACAGTGTAATCACAAAGGTGGTGTAAATCACCCCATTCGCCCATTAGATTTACTAAGGGATGTAGATGTTCAAATAGAGTGAGTTTAGTGAAGTGTTAATTGTTTTATTCACACAGTTTGCATGCTCTATGTATATTTAACGAATGCAAATTTTATTCAACTGACTGAGTATTGAGGGTTGTACGACGGAGGGTCCCAGGGTAAAATTAACGGGCGTGAATAATTCAATATTTTGCAGAGTACGACTGAAGGTCCCAGACCAGGCCCTAATTAGTGGTGGGACCCTCAGTTGTCTTTAGCAAAGCAGAAAAAGGCCTTGGCGCGGGTATTGAGAGCTCACCGTACAATTCGAAGGTTGAAGGTATCCTGGAAAATGTTAGGCTAGTAGCTTCTTGAATGTTCCAAACAACTCAGCTGCTATGTGCTATTTATTAATGATCCTGACAAATTAATAACCTGGGCTTTGTCAGTAACAAGCTACCTCGTCACAGCATTTGATACATTTCATCGCATCCGTCCTTCAGTCATGTTCACTATAAAACTCGCACCAAACAATGCGGCTATGTCTTAAGAAGTGTATTGTAAAATTGCCTTGGAAACCTTCATCCAGGCATTTTTTGAAAAAAAAAAAACAAAAACTACGTTATGTGTTTAACATATTAAAATATACACTAACTCATATACAATTGGTTCATAAAACGCCGGTAAATCATTTTTTTAGGGATGGAACCTGGATGAAACCACATCATAAAGCAAACTTTGGCTCTCTGAACAATTCTAGAGCCAGCCGGTAAGTAACAAACTCACTACCCTATTCAAACATTAGGCTCTTATGGGCCCCGTGTTGAGCCCGGACGTGGCTAACGCTGAACGTGACGTAAATCTCTCCTCCCCGACTGTCCCGGCCCGTGTCTCCGCGTTGAGCCCGGACGTGGCTAAAGCTGAACGTGACGTAAATCTCTCCTCCCCGACTGTCCCGGCCCGTGCCTCCGTGACCTGCGCCCTCTCGTTCCCCGTTCACCTGTTTCACGCCAATAACTCCCGCCGATTCCCGACGCCTCGTGACGGTCGGTGGATCCGTCGGCGATCCGGGGATCTTGGGTCGCGCACGCTCGCATTGTTGCTGGTTCGGAGGCGTTTAACTTTCTAAATTCGGGGATCCACGGATCTGCTCGTGGGTTTTGCCCGTTATCAGATAAACACTCCTGGGAGAAGGAGTGAGCAAAAGTCAAACAGTGCATTTTTATTTTACTAACATATTAAATGACATCAGCCTTCACAAAAAAGTAGTCATTTTTAATAATTGTAAGTTGGGACGTGTTAATGTTGAAAATTAACAGATATTACAAATTTAACGCTCATCAATCATACGAACCTATTACAGAACATTATGTTGTCTAAATTCAAGTTGAACCACATGTGTTCCTTTGACGGCGTGTTTTCTGCAAGGCTTTACTCTGGTAATGGGACATCGTTCCAGATCTGGAATAACTTTGATGATGGTGCATGGCCATTTATGGCCAATCACTTGGATCACACTATTAATGACAATACCTCAACGCATCATATTGACGGAACCCTCGTTTGAACCTTTTTTCCATCCCAAATTTGAATGTTAGCCCAACCCCGAATGAACCTGTAGCAGTAATCATAGAAGACAATACCACCGGGACCACTCTCCGCCACGCCCGCGGGTCTTCGTGGCCCGATCGGCCGGGGAGCATCATAATCTGCGATCCGCCTCACGAACACTGTTCCGTGCGATATTTTATTTAAGTGAAAACCGACAACGATGTTTGGTTAGTGCGATAGGCGCGACCCGAGCCCCCGGGCGAGCGTTGTGGCCCGCGTAGCGACCGGTAATTGAATGGAATCATACGGGCAAAGAGGAGATTGGCAGGTAGATGGGAATCGGACCCGGTCGCATCGACGGCATATTTTAGCATGTTTAATGGGCCGGTGCGATTTTGATGGTTTTGGCGTGAAACGGGACGGCCCTGTTATTAGGAGCATTGTGGCCGGTCGACCATGACTAAAGTCTCGGCAAGACGGACGGGGTCAGGTGGTGTTCTGCAAGGTGCGATACTGTTCCGAGTTCCCACACCGGTGCGTGCGGTGTTCTCACCTCTTCCACGGGTCGCTGCCAACAAGAGTAATCGTCCACCTGCCCAACTCGGCCCGGCTTTCTACTGACCCTCATGTGGTGCACGCGAATTTTCTCCGGAGATCTTTCGTGTGGAAAACATCTGATTGGTGGACCGACGACAGTGGTGAACCGTAACTGGACCTGGACTTTAACTCATACTTTGACCGCCGCGCTGTGGTTCGATCGAACTTGGAACGCTCGAGTATTGTTATAGAAATATAACTATAAATTTTATTCTAACCGTCTAAGAGGGTCATTTTCAATAATAGATGAAAAAGCAAAAATAACATCATCTAGTTTATAAATAGTTCAAATATTTGTATGCACCATTTAAACTATTGCTTGGCCAACCAATTTGTCTATTAAAATTTATTTAAACTGAAGATCGGATATTTAAGTTTGACACGAATTATTTCAACTTGTTGCATTTTATCAATAAAAAAGTAAATATTTTATTTCAGCTAGTATGACATAGTTAATAAGCTAATCAACGAAATTTTACTTTAGTACTCTCTAGTTATGTTTTCCCGTACTAAATATTTACTCATAGCAATAACTCAAGGACTATGACAGACTTTTGAGTGATGATGCCCTCGATTGGAGAGTTATCTATGTGATATACGTATAATGGTCTAATGAGGATGAATCTCTCGGGACTGAAACAAAACTTTAAGTGAAATTTGAAGAGAAATTACATATTATACCTATTGATCCATGTTCACTCACAAAACACCCTCCTCTAAAATAAAAAACATAATTCACTTGCACCTGAGCCAAGTGTAAACTGCCTGCCGGTAGCTTAGTGGTTATATGGTTCGCCCCTTTTTAAATCCAAAAGTTACCGTTTCCATCCTGAGAAAAGTAAGTAGCTGTTTAAAGGTTCAATACTAGACGCAAATGCTATTTATTTGTCATTTGGTTATTAATTAATGATAATGTATATCAACAGGTCAACGTTAGATAGTACAATACCGGGGTTTGGATGACCGTTCCCATTCAAAACTGTATAAAAAGTATCAGGAATAAAAAGGCACAAACTAAATAAGACACAAAATAAGCTTTATGTTAATAAAGTAGGCATCTAATTCTGAAGATTTTGATTAATCACAAAATATCAACCAAAACTTAACTAAAACGAAGACGACACCTTGTAATGATTTTGTACTAGCATATTTTAAGAAACAGCTAAAGAGCCTCTCTCAAAACGTCAAGCGGTGCTTCACCTGTTCCAATTTTCCAAGTTTATTTTAAGTTCGATAAAATTGGGAGGGGTTTTAAATGAAAGATAAAGACTTGAGCTTTTTGTCCATGTTTTGATTTTTTCATATTTTGAATCCATACCAAGCTGTAATGGAATGATACTCAGTATAAAATCAAAAACATCTTCAAATAGCCTAAGTCTTTATCTTTAATTTAAAACCCTCCCAATGTTATCGAACTTAAAATAAACTCGAAAATTGGAGAAACAGTATGGGCGTTGAATTTTTGCCCCGCGAGACCCCCGATACTGACAGCACAACCTATGTCCTCTGTCGGTAGCCGCTGGAACTGCTAGGCGCGCAGGCTATGAACGTAGCCCATCATGTATTATAAGTAAAAGCTTTCTTTTCGCGGCCAAATCTCCTTCCGCGCCATCATCGACCTGAGTCCTGCAGCATTTCTTTATCCACGTCGTACCGACGCTGTACGACTGTACAGCGAGTTTCACATAGTCGAACGATTCCGCAGCCCTCCTAACGAGACGGGGAGCCCCGGATCCAGCCGCCGCCGCCGCCGTTCCAATGTTGTAAACACATCATCACATCAGCGTCGTGGGGCGCGCCGCGAACGGCGGGGAATCTCCGAAATTTGGCCCATTTGGAGGATTAATGCTTACTAATGGAGGCGAAGCTTACTGCGAGGCCGACCATTGACTACACGGGCATCGGAGTCTGCTCACCTTACTGAAACATTGGAGGTCATCGCATGTCTACAATCAGATTATTACTGTCGAAGTTCAGAAAATTGCAAGTTACGAGTGAAAGTCCCCACACACTGTCGAACATGTGAGTCGAGCATGTTGGGACCCGACGGCTCGTCCAACATATTCAATGGGCTCCAAACCTTCAAGCTGGGCGGATTTGTCAGGTTGGGTGCTCGTTTAGATAGAACCGTCCAGGCTGACATGTTGGGTGGTGTGAGACCGTCGAGTGTCTCGACTGAGTACTAGACCGCCGATTCCATTTTATATTTGTCAAAAATTTTGCATTAAAAATGACATTACGCCCAACATGCTGAATCCCATGACCGTCAGAGTTAGAAAAACACATTGCAGGTTGGATTTTATTTCCGACATCAGATCAGACTCTACGAGCATGTTCGGTAGTGTGAGGGAGATTAGTAGAATGAAAGTGAAAACATCATCATATTTTTTATTTAAGGTGTTACCTTTCGGCATATTGTGACATCAAAAACAATTTTTACGTCTTTAAATTTGGAACAATATGTCACAAACAATATGTGACCTCAAAAAGTTGAGCATTGTTCACATAATTTTAAAGGATTGCCTTTTGTGTCTAGATCGTCCATTTTTGGTCCGTTTTGCAGTATTCTTTGCCATTTTAGACCTTTAATTTTATATGCACATCGACCGTTGCTTATACTTTTATACCTTCTTTTGACTACCTTCTTTTGACTATGGTGGGGTCAACCCTTGCATGACAGAGAGCTGATTAAGCTCTCAAAAAGTAGAATTGTAAAAATGTTGAACCAGGTTCTATTGCATTATTTAAGGAAAACTTGTTTGATTCATACATGCTATAGGTATTGATTATTGGCCATATTTTTTAACCGTATTAACACTATACCCACGTAACGCCTCTCCCTCCTAGCCTGTGCCGCGTCACGGTAGCCCACGTGACGCTACGTGACGCGGCCACACGTTCCTCGCACGTCCACATATATAAAACGTTACGAGTTCCCGCGCATGCGCATCCCTTCATCTCTAGCATTAGCCGTGGACTCCACACCTCGTGGGTGGTGTTTACGATCCGAAAGTCTTTTCATCTTGTGTCGTAGTACTGTCCACCCGTTATTTTACCTCAAATATTTCAGAAGCTGTTTCATTTTTAGCGAATTTTCCTATAGGGAATACGCTATTACGGTAGTTGTCAGCACAATCAACAAAACCGTCTATCTTGCTTATTTATTGACATAGGCCTATCTTGAAAAAAATTGGTATGTAGCCTACATTCATTATAAAGCGTTTAACTTATATTTGCTTAAAAACCCATATGGCGGCAAACCTACGTACTCACCCCTATGGGGTTTATGGGGAAAATGAAAATAACACCATAACGTGATAAAATTTGGTATGTACACATTCACTAGGTAACTCATATTTACCAAAAACAAAACCATATGGTGGACATACTCTCATCTCCGTGTGTTTTATGGGGAAATAGAAAATATACCAAAATTCCATCGGAAATTAGCTGAGTACGCAGGTCTGCTGCGACGGGGGTGTTTCTTAATTCGGTAGCATTATGACTGTGCTAAAATTGAAGGCCTGCCATTTTTTTACCTTAATTTACATCTTACTCATCGAAGATATCACGTTCGGGTTACGTTTCTTTGAGAAATGGTGGTTCAAATATCCCTCCGGCTATTCTGATTTCACAAAGTATCCATAGTTGATTTTTAAATAGGTTCGTTTTATTTGCTTTAAGCACGTGCTTTGTCGGGTAACGTAAATAAAATTTAATTTCTTAAATAACATAAGTGTGGGCTCGACTGTTTCGCTTCAACTCGACTGAAAGATTCCCTTCTCCCTTAAGATAAACTTGCTTCCCTCAACCGTTCAATAACGTCGTTTTCGAGATACCTTCGTTCGTTTCGCCAATTCACTTCTCAGTTTAGTTGTATCATGGACTGTGAGCTGAATAGACTTCTCATCCAAAAATCCGTAGACTGTCAATTTGGGCCTTGGACCATCTTTTACGTCAAAATAGATTCGCTGTAGTCGTAGATTTGTTAGCTAAATTTCAGCGCTGAAATAACAAAAAATATGCAAACCATTTTTGGGAAAAACACTTGCAATACAAACCTAAATCTAAAGGGAAATTTCATTCTAGTAGACAGAGCTTTAAGTTCGGATGAAGATGAAAAATATTGTATTTAGTGCTAAATTTTTTGTAATAACAACCAGAGTGTTCAGTATCAGATTTTAACACATTGGAGGATGGGTGAAAAATCACGCCCGATAATCTGTAGCTATGAAAAATCTTACCACAGGATTTGGATGTGTTGATATTAGTAAATACAAATGTTGGGTGATTCAAAATTATCGTTTGGATTATTATTCTACAAAATACCGGGTGTTCATAAAGTCTTGCCCTGATAAAGAAATCGAATAGCATGAAAACAAATGATGGTAGAATAATGTTTTATTTACAGTTTTAACCAGTGACTTCTTAAGTTTTATTTACATATTTTCAAGCTCAATAAAATTCGATGTGTCGCCTTGGGTTGCCTGTAAATATTCGAGGCGACGTTTTCTTTTTTTCCCATATTTTCGTTAACATTTAATGAATATCAGACTGCACTGTATTTCTTATTCTCTCTTTTAGTGACTCTAAATCAATAACTGGGGTAGAACACACTACGTCTTTGACAAACCCCCACAAAAAAAAGTCCAGAGGGGTAAAGTCTTGTGACCGAAGGAGGCAATTTAGTCGGGCGATCACGCCCAATCCACCGTGACTTCAGTGATGCGCGGGCGTCAAGTTCGTTTCTTGTCACACACACTGCCCCTGTCACAAAAATATGGATACCACCTCTCGATACTTTTTACATCAGGTGCAGTTGTTCTAAATGTTCGCACAAAAAGTCTTTGGACAGTACCGGTAATGGGGGACTGAGTTTCATAGAACCATAGGACACACTGTTACTTCTTCTGGAGGCTAACCTTTTCTGATTTGCTTTTGTACAAAATTTAAAGAAAACTGTATTGTTGTCAAACAGCTAAACAAAGGTGTTACCAACTTAATAATAAAAAAACTAGATTAAATTCTCTTCAAAAGAAGCAATGTAAGTTGAGTGTGGCTCTAATGGTTTCTGTACAGCAAAGCTATCAAATCAGGGCAAGACTTTATGAACACCCGGTATTTCCCTAATAAAGATCGGACTAAGCACATTCTTTTGGACCATGTCAAAATATGAAGCAATGGAAGTAAAGTCTGCTCTACTGGATTTCCTTTACCAAGTTTTCTTACACCAAAAATGTTGTTTCTCTCCAACCAGCCCAATACAAAGGTCACGCCGCCGTGGCCCCGTATCTTCTCGTGCTTGGTCAGTTGTGAGTGTACGGTGTAGGCGAGGGCCCAATACCTTGTCAGATTTCCAGACATTACGGCCCACCGCCGTACCTGCTGTACCCTACCCATTCCTGCTGCCCACACCGGCTGTTTACCCACTTTCGGACATCTTCGACAACTTAATTTGCCCCTTTTAGGGCACCAATACATATTAATGGCTTCATTCCCCAACCCCAGACCGTTAAACATATCCATTTAGGTTTTAAAGGGAATATCTCTTCGAGTGGGACGTGGTGTTTATAATATTTGGATTTTCAAGTGTGGAGAATAGGTGTTTTTTCAGGGTCAGAAGTTTGTCACGCATTCTATTGTCTGGTCTTGCTGAAAGATATCTGTGACAGTGACTTTGTCTTCACATTATCTTTGCAACTAATTTTATATATAAGAAACGATATACGAATAATACACAATAGCGACCGCAATCTGTTTAAGAAACGGAAAAGTAGATAAAATCTGACCATAAAGAGCTTTCTGGTTCCCTAATTTCAAGAAATTATAACTGCAAAAGAACGTGTTTAAATCGGGACACACTTCAACACTTTTATTTACCTTAAAAATACGAAGTGATTATTGAAGGATGGGTGAAAAAAAAACGAATCAACAAACTGTAAATCAATTTTAAGTGGACAACAAAAAGTATTGTAAATTTTACTCTTTATGATTGTACATCATAACATTTAGCTAATTGTTTGTTCTGTAAATCGGGAACTTTTAGTTTTTGAAATAAAAAAAATGTATTGATAAAATTGTATTATAAATGGACACCAAAGTTCATAGCAACTAATCTTTAAACAACCAATCAATTACGGTATGTAAAACTTATTCTTGTCCTACCCCATCTAGTTGCAAACATGATTTACCTAACGGTCAAATAAGTATGAACAGATTGGAATTCCACATCCCCGATAGTGGAATCCGAGCCGAATTCTAAGTATCACTCAAAATCCCATTACAATCCCTATTAGCAACCGAGAAACCGTTCCCAAGGTGAAACCGTCCGATAGCCGATACTCTATTCATTTCAGATTCGACTGATAAAAAATGAGTTCGTGTTTGTACCAACCTCCTGCAACTGACCACCTGTTGGGAAACTGTTGTAAATATTAACAATGCCGGGTCGTAATCCTGAAATCCATTTCAGGATGAGGCAACAAGTGAGCCGCCTACAACGCTACAGCCCAGCGTCAGCGCCGCGGGCGAGGGTTACTTTCAAATTGGGAGGCGCCCGGTATAGGCCTACCATTGTGGCCACAGCATCTGATAGTCCAGCGCGTGGGAGTACAATGCCGGGGCAACTCTCGGTGGCTTGTCCTAGGACGGAACATTCCTTTCCGATTGTAACCGGAAATTTTATTTTGATCGACTTTCGGATTTTAGTTTGATGGTTTGCTTAGTTTGGTCCTACTCTAGCAAAAAAAGTTTTCTAATATATTTATAGTCTTCTTGGTCTTTTAATGAAAAATAATTTAAAATTCAGCTTGTCTCGTATTTTTTAAATATATTTAAATATATCTTGTATACATTCTTAACTTAGTAATAATGCATAAAATATTAAATCAGATTGAGGAAATCAACAATAGCCTTATCGAATAAAGAATGCCATAAGGCGCAAAAATATTTACTATAAATATTTCATCATTATCTCTGATCGTTCATGAGTTATTATGTGGTTGTCAGGGTGTTTAACTTTGTAGGCTTGTAGGCTATATGAATTATTTCAATATACGCAATTTCAACTAATAAGATCTTACATTAGGATATCTATTTCTGGATGGTCGATGTTTTCTAAAGCCGCGTCCGCACTGGCCGAACATGTTCGCCGAACAACGTTCTTCTGACATTTTGTTTGTTCGTTGCTAACCTTTTAGAATGTAAATCATATGGCTAGTAATTGTTCGCTAGGAATGTTTGTTGATTTTTTTTGTTCGCCACAAATGTTCGGCCAGTGCGGTCGCGGCTTAATAATTCTGTGTGCGACATGTCAAAAATAAATAGATTTTCTTATTTTTAGTCTAGAATTTTAAAGAATCTCTACAAATAACTCAGTCATTTATACTCACCTTTTCGTCTCCCTCCTAGTTGCAACTGGATTGTTACCATGGTTGCACTGTGTAACAATGAAGACAAGAACACATTTCACACAAACATTACTTCCTAAAAAATTTGTTTATATGATCACGCAAAGTTCACTTCCACTTTTTACTTGCCATAGAACTTGCTACTAAGAAATAAAACAAAGATGAAAGTACGTATTGCATAAAAAAATTAAAATCCTTCATGTGTGTTATTGTTTTCAGAATGCCAAAGATGTATGATATAATCGTGGATGCCAACGTTAAAAAGTGTTTTTCCCGTGACTGCATGATTTGCTAATCAATTATTCAACGTTTAATGGTTTAACCATGTCTCAAATTGACAGATAGAGGATATCTCTCTATAAAGATACTCTTCTATAGATATCTACTATAGGATCTTTCTCGCTAAAGATAGAGGAATAACTTTTAATTTTTAACGGATAACATTAAATTTTGTTTGCGAAAGGCGTATACTGTAGTCGAAGAGATTCACTCTGATTTTAATGTCCGTGATATTCAAATGCACAACGGATTTACTTCTACCTCGTATCCTTCCTCCTCTGTCGGTTACCAGAGAAAAAGAATGTTGAAAAAAAATAAATATGGCTTGGTCTATATAACCCCAATTCATCTATTTTTCCAAATTCCGACCACTACCTGCAAAGTAAGCCATGTCTGCTTCGTCCGGGTCGGCACATCCAAGGCTGACGCAACGCCACCGAGATAGCATCAGCGCGCTGCACCGCGATTCACCACACGCTGAGGCATCGAAATGCGTTCTGCTCGCCCGCTGCCGCCGGCCGGCAAAGTGAATATCAATCGAACCCGGGGAAAACGATTAATTATGTATTAATGGGACAATTCGCTCGGGCTGAACGGTGGATCGCGAGTGACCTCCGACGAGAGGTAATTTATTTCAGTCTTGTAAAGTTTTGAGGTTAAAATAGGACTTTCTCTCGTAGCTTGAGGTTCAAGACTTTGACGCAGGTTTTTGTAGGTAGGTAAATATGTTTCTCAACTTTTTTTCTATCTGTGAGTTTTGAACATTTTTACAGTACAATATCTAATTTGCGTGGTTTTAGATACATGAAAAGATAAAATCAATTCAATCAAACCAATATTTCCCTCTTTGGTCCCGATGATGACCGAAGTGTCCGGTTGTAATCGATTGCCATTTTACATATTTTCGTCTTTTTTATATGCAGTGTAAGTGCAAATATATTTTTAGGGTTGTAATACACATCTGTGTATGATTTTTTATCTTTATTGTTTTTACTTTTAGCTACGGCTTTGTGTAGATTCACCAGATGGTGTGTTGTTATAGGAACTCTCTTGTGGTAAGGGAATGTTTCCAAAATTAATGTAGAATCAGGTTCCAAATATCAAAATCTCTTGGCTTTATTGATTTAAAAACCTCCACTAATCGTCACCATGAGCCAATAAGCTTACGATGTGAAATAAAGAAAGTGAGATACCGTCACGGCAAAGAGTTACGGGTGTATCCATTTTGCCCCACGGTTTCGGGCCCATCTCAAAACAGGACATTTGCTTCAGAGGGTTAACCAGGCAGAAAAAATGATTGATTGCTAAGAACAGGTCACTTGCTCCACCAGAAGAGAGGGAGGTTCAGCCCCTCCCCCAACGGCCTGCTGCTCTCTCGCCTCTCTTGCTCTCTCTCTCTCTCTCCCTCACTCGGCTTGGCTGGTGGTGACAGAATGGTCTGTTACGTGACGTCATCATAAAGCACAGTCCCGTATGAATCGCATTGTAGCCCCATGCTTCGCTTACTCACATTACGACTACGTGCGACCCACTGATTGAGCCGAATAGATATCTTAACATTCCTAAATAAATATTCGTTTCTTAATCTATATCAAGAAACAATAATAAATAACTTATGTGAGTATTAAAAGAAATACAAAATGCTAACATCAGAATAAGAGCGTGCAAAACAGTTTCTTCCATAAAACTGCATGTAAAGTAGCCCCCTTTCCGTGGCGCGAGAACAAGAGATGTGATGGTAAAAAAGTACTCCTAGAGTTATCGTATTTTCCGGCTTGGTGATATCTTTAGTATAAAACACAAGAATGCTTCATGTCCACTAGTTTTTTCATTGGAATATTGCATACTGTTTACTGTAATTAAATAGAAAGTGAAACTATATTTAAAATCACATGAGAATGATGTTAGATTAACTAATGATGATTTAACCAAATTATCCTTGTTCTAATTAAATACCATAATTTAATTACACAATGGAGCATCGTAATAATATACTGTTTGGATAAAAGAAATTAGTTAATGGCTGTTACTATGAAATAGTATAGTAAATATTAACGTTGAGGCTTTTTATCATCATTATTTTATTTTTCAATCATTTTAGATTGAAAACCTTCAATCTGGCGTTTTTGCCTTGGGATTAACGGATAAAAAATGTTTAATCACTCCTGGAATAAAAAGAAACAAACACATTTACATATCCATAAAATAATAATAATAAAAAAATAAAACAGCACGGGGCTACAATGCAATTCATACGGGACTGGGCTTTAGGATGACGTCACGCAACCAGGCCACCACCAGCCAAGCCGAGTGAGGGAGAGAGAGGCGAGAGAGCAGCAGGCCGTTGGGGGAGGGGCTGTACCGCCCTCTCTTCTGGTGGAGCAAGTGTCCTGTACTTAGCGATAATTTTTTCTGCCTATTAACCCTCTGGAGCAAATGTCCTGTTTTGAAATGATCCCGAAACAGTGGGGCAAGTGGAACACACGCAGAGTTACATAGGATAGCCACAGGTGACCGTTCATATTCTTGGTCGTCAGAGCGGTGACAAATGGCGGTTTAGACAAAGTCACATTGCAGACTTATATAACAATCCCTGATAAATAACATGAAATAGGTAATAACATAGTTAAGCTCCAATTACATCTGCACAATCGCAGCTCTAAGTTGGAGACGAAAATCGCTCTATTCATGCTCGAGTTTATCTTATTAGCGCTGCAACTTGGACCTGCAAGATTACCCACAAAGATTATCTTATACTCCGGGATTAACCAAACCATGTCTCTCGAACCCAAATAGTTCGGCCGCAGTTTATCCCTCCAGCATTTAGCTCGCAGTTATCTTTACGCCGCGGCTGGCGTAAATCCGAGCTCCCGAACCCGATTTTTAAGCTGACGCGAAAAATCCTGTTATAACCAGTATTTACGCCCGGAATTAATCTAAACGCGAGCTCTCAAACCGCCTCTTTTCCTGCACTTTTCCTGTTTCTCGTCGGGTTTCGCTCAAAGTCCTCAAGGTCACGGGGACTCTGACTGAAACTCGGAGCGGAGTGCGTGAAACGGCAAAATGCCAATTTTTTAAAGTTTCGGCGACCACTTCTGTGACGTCATCGCCTTGTCACTTCTGTGACGTCAGAGGATGACGTCACTGGCGATGACGTCATAAGTGACGTCATCGCTAGCGTGACCTTGAACTGAGCCAGAACCAACAATTTGTCTTTACTTGTGATTTTTTCTCACCCGGGATCAAACCAGGGACCTCTGGCTATGAGGGCAGAACTCTACCACTGAGTTGCCAGTCCCTGTTTATTTTATGATGGAAAATGTCTGCATGATTTTACAAATTATCCTACCATATTCCATTCTTCAATCTCCGGAACCCCCGAACCCAGCGTCTCGCGGCGCCCCGCGGGTGACCCTGCGAGTGCGCGTGTGTGAGTGACCCGGGCCCGAGTGGCGGAGTCCCGGTGACCGTTACCCCGTGACAGGTCCTCCATTGTCCTCGGACACCTTTGTTCTGGCCGACGGCTCGTGGGTGTACGCATTAGTATCGGCCCCAGCGGTCCAACAGGAATCGGGACGTAGAGAAACCTTTCGGCGATTTGTGAGTTGACCTGATGATCGGTATCGCAGTTAGACCAGATTGCCAGATTTTAAGACGGACAAAACGCATTTGTATAAGTTGCGAGAAATTTTGGTCATTTGCCCAGTAAATAAAACCTGAAAGCGAGAAAGAACATTGAGAATAATAATAATAATAATAATAATGATTTATTTGGCTGACAATTAAAAATTGCATTAGCCTATACAACATGAACTTATATAATATCTAAAAATAATTTTAAATTCATCATTTTGTTCCGTAAAATTCTTCCATGGAATAAACACACTTGTCAGTAATATAACTTCTTAATTTCTTCTTAAACGTCATTAGGTCTGTATTTATATTTTTAATTTCAATAGGTATATTATTGTAAATTTTTGCATAGTTATATATTATGTGATTTTCAAAAAATGATGTTCTATGGTAGATGGATGGAATTTGATTTGTTTTTCTCAAGTTCAATTTAGTCGGGTTGTTTTCTAAATTAGGAATTTTGTTGTTTTTCCTCATGAATACTAATATGTCGTGTACATAATAGGAATAAAATGTCATTGATTTGTTTTGCCTGAAGATTTCTTTACAAGACTGGCCTCTTTTTAATTTAAAAATGGCTCTAATTGCTGATTTTTGCAAGAGAAAGACGTTTTTAACAGAACAGTTAGCCATTCCCCATATTGGCAGTCCATACCTCATTTGAGAAACAAAGTGAGAATGGTAGACTGAAAGAAGGATTTCTCTTGTACAAAATTGGGACAGCCTTCTTATAATGAATACAGTTTTACAAAGCTTCTTGCACAACATTTCCTCATGATTTTTAAAATTTAAATTTTCATCCAGTGTGATTCCAAGAAAGTTAATTGTCCCAGTTTTTCTATCATTTGATTTTCAATAATTACATTCAATTTTTTATCTTGGGGAGTTATGCTAAAATTTATAAATTTTGTTTTTGTTGTGTTTATGGTCAGATAGTTATCTGAAAACCATTCTGTTAATTTATTCGATTCTTTAAAAGTTTCAATTTCTAAATCTTCTTGACTTTCATTTGATAAAGATAAAGATAACGATGTGTCATCAGCAAAAAAAGTGATGTTTGATAATTTAGAATTTTGATTATAATTATTTATGTACAGTATAAACAGAATTGGGCCAAGAACTGAGCCTTGAGGTACTCCTGAATGAATTTTGAGTGGTTTTGATTTAACGTTTTTAATACAATTTTCTTGATTCTTGATGGGAATTTGAACAATTTGGGTTCTATCTGCCAAGTATGATTCAATCCAGCTTAAAGCAACTCCTCTTATGCCAATACTGAATAATTTTTTTAATAAAAGATCATGACGCACTGTATCAAACGCTTTTTTCAGATCAACAAACAATGTTACTGCATGTCTTTTTTTTATCTAATGCCGAAGTTACAAAATCCACAAGATTAAAAATTGCATCTAATGTAGATAGATCTTTTCTAAATCCAAACTGGTTTGGAGCTAAAATGTTGTTATGTTCTAAAAAAGACAATAATCTTGTGTAAAAAATCTTTTCAAAAATTTTGCTTATAGTTGATAAGATTGAAATGGGCCTATAATTATTGCAATCTAAAGGATTATTTCCTTTGAATATAGGAGTTACTAATGCATTTTTTAAAATCGATGGAAATTGGCCACTTTCGAGAGATATATTAATCAAATACGATAGAGGTGATATAATTTCATTTACACTCCTAATTAGTTTTGATGACATATTGTCAAATCCACAAGAATTTGAAGGTTTAAGACAACTTATTGTGTAAGAGACTTCTTCTTTTGTAGTTGGTCCTAAATAAAGAGATTTTCTAATACTTTTGGTTTCATATACATTTTTTACCTCTTGACGTTGGTCTATTGTAGATTTAACTATATTAATAAAGTGCTGATTAAAATGTTCCGCTATTTCAACTGGATCCTTAATAAAATCTCCTTTACTGTTTCTTAATTCGTAATTGTCTGACTTGAACTGTTTCTTTATGGTGTTTTCGTTAATTATTTCCCATATTTCTTTTGTTTTGTTTTTAGATGAACAAATTCTAAATTTAACGTGGTGTAATTTTTCTTTTCTTATTAATTTCTTATAATCTGTTTTCACTTTAAGATAGGTTTGTTTTAATTCGTCTGATTTAATCAAATCTTTTGTAGCTATGTATAACCTTTGAACTTCCTTGCGAATGTTTTGTGCTTTATCTGATAATTTTATTCTATTTTTTATGTTGAAAGACTTAATTTTCTTTTTAATCAGTGGGAAATTTTTGTCAATACAATCCATGATTAAATTATTAAAGCGATTGTATTTTTCATCTAACGAAATGCCATTTAAATACACAGTATTCCAAGATTCTTGCTGTAAACACTTTTTAAATTTTAAAATTCTTTTTTTACTGAAATCTTGAATGTGTTTATAAGTTGAATTGTTTTTTGTTATCAGACAATTTTGTAACATTGCAACTTGTGCATGATGATCAGAAATGGCAGTTATTAACACGTCACTGGTAAAGTTTTCTTCTGGTATATTTGTAAATACATTATCGATTCTTGATTTTGATCCATTGTATTCTCTTGTAAACTTAAATATAGTGTCCCGTAGTC
The DNA here is from genome assembly GCA_030545055.2 of Neoaliturus tenellus. Classification (NCBI taxonomy): domain Eukaryota; kingdom Metazoa; phylum Arthropoda; class Insecta; order Hemiptera; family Cicadellidae; genus Neoaliturus; species Neoaliturus tenellus. Next base: position 118,686,378 of record CM061536.1, read on the forward strand.
CAAAGCTTTTAATAATATATTTAAGCCTTTTTTTGTCTGGTTTATCTTTAGAGAAATCAATGTTCAAATCACCCATTACTAAAACATTTAATTTCAAATCTACTATTTGTTCAAAACATTTTGTTATTAAACTAAAAAAACTGTTTAAATTTGAATTTGGTGGACGATAAATTCCAATTATAAGTGTATTTTTGGGTGATGTGTGTATTTTTATTGAAGCCAATTCACAGACAGACTCCACACAAAATTCAGATACATTAACTTCATCAAACTTAACAATTTCATTTACGAAAATTCCAACACCCCCTTTCCTGATTTTATCTCTAGAATAATGAGAAGCACAATGGTAGCTATTGATACACAATGAATTTATTTGAAATTCTTTCAAGTTATGTTCAGACACTATAATGTTCGTCTGGTTTTTCACATTCTAACATGACCTCCATTATGTTACATTTGCTGATTAGGCCATCAAAATTCTGGTGAATAACCGTTATAGACTTTAAGGAGTTACTATTTATTTTAAAATTATGTTTTGGTATTTTTTTTATAACCTTTATTTCCCCACTCTTTTTGGAATGACCTCTAAAAAATTATTCCGTCTTATTAAAACAGGGATATTACTGACTGGTGGTGACTTAATAGTATTTATCATTAATTCTTTAAGAATACATTTTCCTTGCTTATTGAGATGTAGTCCATGTCTTGTGTAATATATTCGTCTTAGGCGATATAGGTGAAGAAATGTTACATTACTATGATAAAAAGACAAATGTTGAAGACGATTATTGATCAATTTGATTTTCCTATTTAGATCTATCCTATCATACCTGTATGGGATGGCAGTTAAAATCACATTTGTATTTGAAAGTGTCTCAAGTTTTTCTCTAATATTATCAATAAAATTATCAATATTCATGTTCTTTGAAATATCATTTGTTCCGCCTATTATAAAGACAGAGTCATTTTTATTCATACTGGTTAGGTCTGTTGTATCCCGACTGTTAAATATCTGATCAAATGTACCATTTGGTTTAAAAATTCCAAATACTTCGTATTCATTTTTTAGTTCTTCATACACCATGCTGATGAGATTTCTTCCATGACTGTCCGCTAAAATTGTTATTTTAGGTTTTCGCATAATTTTAGGACTGTTTGGAGATTCTATCATAAAGTGACTAGTATCAATAGGATCCCTTGTAGCAATATTGGCATTTTTGGCAATATCTGTATTCTCGAATGTCCAAAATATTTAAATATTAACTTTGCTGTCATTTTTGCGGCCGAATAATTATATTTTCCTAAGGAATCATAGTGGTAAAAAATTTTCTCAGGTACATCAAACACCAGGAGGCTCCAGTGTGATCCTCCTTCTGCAGCAAAGTTCATGTTGTCATTGATTGGCATTATAAGGTGATCTTTAGTATTCAGTTTTAAAGGATCTAGCAACTCATTTAAACTGTTGGTATTTTTAATAGCATGTGTTAGCGTTGAGTCTAGTAGGTGTATTTTACTCTTCTCGTTGAGTACGATGTCCATTTGCAGGCCAAAATAAAAGGATATAATGTCATCGCTTATCCATGAAGTTTTGTTAATATCAAGAATATTTTTAATTTTATTGTATTATTTTTCCATTTTATTTTTGTGTAGATCATTAGTTCTTCATTCTCTTTTTGCAGTTTGTAAAATCCTTTAGAAATGGTACCATTTTGTACCATTGAGTTTAAGCAATCTTCATTTTTTCCTTCTGAACTATTTGTTTGTTGTAAATCGCACTGAGATTGTTTCGAGCGCTTGGATTGGTTTAGTGATGAAATGCATTGATTGTTTTTTTGCATTTTTAATGTTCATTAGGGATTGTTTTTGTGATCTTGTGACCATTTTTCTATTTGCATCCATTTTTCAATTTTACTCTGATAAGTAATTCTAATCTTCAGGTATTGATATTAGAATATTGAGGTTATGTAAACTTGTGCACTTATTTTTTCAAAACCTTCGAAGAAATTACTGATATTATACAACACACATTAATTTTAAGATGATTTTCTTGAGTTCCATATAAAGATTTTCATAAGAATAAATATAATTTTCTAAAAATATCTAAAAATATCAAGATAGATTTTTGTGAGGTATGTTGTTTGTAAGAACAGCTATAAATAAATAGTAGAGTAGGCCCTGAACCTTCTTTTTCAAGAAAAAAAAATTGTGTAAACTCCTTCGAATTTTTATGAATATTGTTTTTATCATTGTCTATACAAATGATAAAATTATGTTTTTGAAGGTGATAGTTCAAACTAATTTAAGTTCAAGAGGATTGTTCATAATGTGTATTATGCTTTAAAACTTTAAATTTTAAGTTGAAAACAGGTTTTAATTTTTAATCTCATTCTATTATTTTTATTAGGTTGTTTTTCTCCATGACGAAAACTTGTTGCTAATGAGCGACTTAGTTTATATATTATTGAATAAATAAAATTTTAATTTCTACTCATTTTTTAAAAACTTTTTCTGTTTAATTAAAGGTAATAAGATATAAGTACTTTGTTATATGTTATTGTCTCATGCTTGGGAACAAAGCAGGGAAGGAAGCTAATTCACTCATAAAGTTTCTTATTTACTTTTACTATTTGTTTTTATTACTCAATGCATAATACAATTGACTACGTTGAAAATTTTAGGAGAATCAGCAGTAAAACTATAGACGGGACCGAAGTGAAAACGCATTTCTCTAGCAATTCATTTTGTCTTAAAGGCATTTATTTAAATATAAGAAGTTTCAATAAAAATTTTGATAATTTTTTACTGTATTTAGAAAGCTGGGGAATAAAATGGGAGTACCAGGTTAACCGAGCCTTGCTCGTTGGTTTTAATTCACTTTTGCTATAGTTTCATGGTAATGAAGCTAATAACCAAACTCTTAACTTTTAACAGCTGTTAAAAACTGCAACAAATTATTGTTCCTTCATTTTGTTTACTTTTAGTTGTTATTTCGTAACCAAAATAGCAACCCATAAGAACAATGTTAAAAATTACGATTTTTAAACTTAATTTGAGACAAAATTTGATTTTTCCTGGGGTTGAGACTGTTTCTAAACTTGTTTTTGGGACAAAACACTCTTAAATGCAAAGTTTAAGCAAAATCTCACAGCTAGATTTCGAGATCGTGGAACACACATCCCTTCAGACATTCCTCGTATTATAGTATAGGATTTGATAATGCTGGGGGAAACGTGGCTTGATAGTGAATCTTGTGGTGTGGTGCAACTTGAGGGGTATAATATGTTTAAAACAAATAGGTGTGTAAATCGCAATGATGGCGTGGTTGTGTATGTAAGGGAAGGAGTGAATGTGAGTGAATGTAGAGAGCTGGAGCTGGGCGACGTGTTTGGTTTTTAGTTTTGACGTAACTTATCAGTAGTAAGGGCGTTACTTCAGTTCCGGAAGTTACCTGTAGAGGGCGCTAGTGTCGCTAAATAAATTTAAGGTACCATGCACTTACAACCTCACCCTAGAGGCTATTTCTAACCCAACAAGCATCTTGGAGTCTATTTCTAACCTAACAAGCCTTATAGTGTAGCATTAATTATGTTTTTATGAATAAAATTTACACTTGGAGAGGACAGGTTTCGAACCCGCCCCGCTGGCGTATGAAGCCAATGCTCTACCTGTGAGCTACCAAGGTATTTGGAGGAAGGTGGCGGAAATGTGTCTGATAACGGTTTGTGGCGGCGACTGGTGCGTGGCATTGTACTGTACTGCTGTAATCTCTTTATATTTTCTTATTTATTTTAATGTGGATTATTGGGTTAGTTTGTATTCTACTTGGTTATTAATTTTTTCAATGATGTATAATGCTGTACCTTTACTTGCTGTTGCACTGAACTTATATTTTGATTATTAGTGTCTGCTACTTATTTTTAATATTTTTTATTTGAAGAAAAAGACCTTATGAAGGGATTGTCCATAATTTAAATAACTAGTAAATGTTATATTTTTCTTTAAGTAAATACTGTATTATACGTTCATTTGCTGTGAATTTCTTTTGAGTAAAGACAGTAGTCCCTGTGAATTAGAAATATTGGTATCTGTTTTCTGTGTGGTAATTATTGGTACGAGTTCCTAATTAAAATACTTTTATTTACTGCTGTACTGCTTTTATAGAGAGTTATATAAGAAGAAAGGTGTTACTTTCCATTTTACTTGCATTTTAAATATTATTTTCTACTTAATTTAGCAATAATAATCTATTGTACAGTTTATATTTGAATTATTGATGATTGCTATCTACCTAGTAATTAATTTAAAATAATGTTGTACTTTTCCTTACTGGTAGTATAAATTTTGACTGTGAGTTTCTGCTACTTATTTCTGAATATTTTATATTAAAAATTGAACTATATAATTTTTACAGGAAAATCCTTATGAAGGAGGTTTAAACTTTCGTTATATCTGACTTATATTTAAAATAATGCTGTACTGTACCAGTATATGTTGTCTATTCTGTTTAAGAAATACTTTAATATTTTAAGAGAAGGTGTGAGTAACCTGTGTAGTGTAGTTTTTTTAGTTAGAGTCTGACTTATTTTGCAGCAGATTTAGTTGACTGTAGTAAAATATATTTTGTATCTAATGGTTTAGAGAGAATATTTCTTGTGAAGATGTAGGTAGGTTAAAGTAGTTTGGGACTAATTTTGCAACAGATGAAAGCTGATACTGAAGTATATCATATATGTGACTAATATTTTAAGGTAGATAGAGGTGAGAGGAGTTTTTGCTGTGTAAAGAATTACATTTTAAAGTAATTAACAATTTTAAACTGTATTATTTGGGGAAATATCACTTACTTGGTAATATATCCTATGCACTAGTAAACTCACTTTGATTATTTTAGGCGCGCGCGAATTAACTGAAACAGCGTCTCTGTCTACATACGGTTTATCAACTGGCCACTTCCGCTCTGATAATCTGTGGTGTCCCAGTCTCAAGGCTAGGAATTCTCAGTTATATTATAAAAATTATTTGATTTATGTAATTTGTTTTAATGTACTATATGGACTTGGAGTAGTAGTAGAGCATTTATTGTAAATTTAACTAGGCCTGTCTTCTTGGTGGGTCTGACCTGGTAAATTTGTGACAAAGTTTATTTAAATGCTTAATTTTTCAGAGTTCTCTGTATTACTTTAGTTCAAGATACTAAAAACAAAGCAAAATGTTTGTTTGTATCTACACTTAACTTTTATTATTTTGCGTCGTAAAAGAGTCTATCATTATTTTTATAGTTTAGTTTTTAAATCTTAGAAATTTAAGCATTTTTATCTCCTTTCTGATAATATGTGGAGTTTCACTGTCAACTCTCCGTTATATTCTGTTAGATAAACTATTTGTTTCAAAGTTCTGGGTATGACTGGATTGACTAATGAATTTCGACATTATAAATATTGACTTTAAATAAAAAATTATGAGACTAGCTTGAAGAGTAAAAAGTAAAATGATTAATAATGTATCAGATACTGTTGTGTTTGCTGAGTGAATAACACTTTATTAATATTTTACTTATAAAATTCTCATTATTTGGTGTTGTTGAAAGCCTACTTATGCATTTTAAATTAAAGTATTTAATTCTTAGGAGCTGAACTAATTTTGATGTAGGCCGTAATTTCATAATAGCTGAGCAAGCATCCTTATCTTGGCGATGAAACAATCGTGTCTCACCGTGACCAGTTCTAGTCCTGTGATTGGTTGGAATATGGAAGCGCGCCATTGGTAGATAATGGGTGCGCTGCGCTCTGATTGGCTGGGCTTATCTACCTCCACCGATCGCTGCTTGTTCTCGTTCTCTTTGCGTCAGGCTCTCGTAGCGAACGGACCTATCTAGCTCCCGTGTGTTGTGTACTTGCTCTCTGCGTTGCTTAGCTCAGGTTTTATGTTGTGATACCTATTTGTGGTTAGTATTATTTTGACTTACGTAGTAATTGTTCATTATATAACTAGCTTTACACTTGTGATGTCTTAGTCTGATTTCAGTTGTCATACTGTTCGGACGTGGGTAACATAACCTCACTTTTGTGTTTTATACTAACTTTGAATTTCAATTACTTTTGAGCATGGAATCGTCCTCTAAAATGGGTTCACTAAAAATCACTGAACCTGTTAAAGTTCTTAGTGAGGATCAGACGTACATAAAGAAATTCAGATTGTATGGCCTTAGAACAATTTTCAAATTTTCTAACCCTCCTCCCGAAACAAATGAAATTGACTGGCTCAGACAAGGTTTTGCTCAAATTGTTAGTGATATGAAGAAACAGTCTCACGAAAATGATATGCTTGGTTTTACTTTGCAGAGTCTAAATTTGAAATCAAAAGATCCGGGATATGTTGATTTTCGACCAGCTAAAGATGTAGATGCAGATGTTTTATGGGGAGTTTTTGGAGGAATTATTCAAAGTAATTCGGAATCTATCAAGTCGACAGACACTTTTAAAGTAGAATGTTCCCGAGTTAATCTCCCTGTAGGTAAAGGAAAAGTTAGGCCTGGATTGTATAATAGTTTTAATGAAGAGTGTAAGGCAAGGAAAGGGATTGTAGTTATTAATAATAAAGATTATCTGTGCCTTCCCCGAGCTTTGGTAGTGGGTAAAGCGTATGCTGAAAAAGATCCTCAGACTTATGCTATTCGTACGGATAAAGGCAAAAAACAAACAATTAAGGCTCAAGAGTTAGTTGCGGAAGCGCGAGTAGAAATGTCCGAGGATGGTGCAGGCATTCCGGAACTTGAGAAATTCCAAGAACATCTGAAGGATTTTAAAATTACCGTGTATGATTACAACTCCAAAGGCAGGAATGTTTATTTCTGTGGGGGCAATGAAGATCCTAAATTCAAAATCAATTTACTTTTTCATAGAGGTCACTACAATGTTATCCTCTCACTAACTGCTGCCTTTGCCTGTAGTTATTTTTGTGAAGCGTGTCATATTCCCTATGACCATAAAGGGCATCACCGTTGCTCTAATATCTGTTCTGCTTGTCATTCCATCTCCCCACCCTGTAAGTTAGAGCATGGTGGCCTTACCTGCCGTCTTTGTAGCCGCCACTTTAAAAATGAGAGATGTTTAATTGCACATAAAGGGGAAATATGTAAGTCGATTAAATTTTGCCGTGACTGTCAAAAAATGATTTTCTTGGATAAACGTAAATCAGTACATGTGTGCGGAGAGGTTTTTTGTAGCACTTGTGGGGAGTTTATGCCTGAAAACCATAAATGTTTCATGAAGGTGGACAGGAAAAAGCCAAATGAAAAGGATTATTTGTTTATTTTCTTTGATTTTGAAACCAGGCAAGATGAAAACCTTCCATCTGATCCAGAGAAAAAATTGCATCAAGTCAATTTGTGCGTATCCCAACAGTACTGTTTTAAATGTATTAAGGGAAGTGAATGTGAAACTTGTTTTGAGAGGCAGAGAGTATTTGTTGAAGACCCAGTAAAACAGTTTATGGACTATGTAATGCAAGTAAGGAAAAAATTTAAACATGTTTGTGTGATTGCACACAACGGGCAGGGGTTTGACTTTCAGTTTATTTTAAAGTATACATTGGAAGAGACTAAATTCACACCCGAACTTATAATGAGAGGTTCCAAGATTATTTTGATGAAGATGGATAACGTTAGATTTGTTGATTCTTTGAGCTATTTCCCCATGCCTCTAGCTGCACTCCCGAAAGCGTTTGACTTGCCTCCGGAGAAAAAGAAGGGCTATTTCCCGCACCTATTCAACACAGTTGCAAATCAAAATTATGTAGGTCCGATGCCCGCAAAAGAGTTTTATTGCCCGGAGTCAATGTTTGAGAAACCCCACAATGACTTTGAAAAATGGTATAATGAACAAGTAAATAGCGACTATGTGTTTGACTTTCAAAAAGAAATTTTGGAGTATTGCATTTCAGATGTAGAAATCCTGGCGCAAGCGTGTATAAAATTCCGAGCTTTGCTTCTTGAAGAATGTAATGTTGATCCGTTTCTCGAGGCTGTAACCATTGCTAGTGCGTGTAACTTGGCTTTTCGCCGTAATTTTCTAAGGTCCAGAACTATCGGTCTTATACCAAAGAATGGATATAGGCTAACAGACAATCAGTCAGCCATAGCCCTACAGTGGTTATCTTGGGAAGAGGAGAAGCGTGGTGTTAGGATTGAGCATGCTGGAAAGGGGAGAGAAGTTAAAATTAATGGAGTAAAAGTAGATGGTTTTGATGGGGAGAATATTTATGAATTTCATGGATGTTACTGGCATGGATGCCCTAAATGTTTCCCTTACAAAAGAGAGGCTCCTCTGAAGGAGGATCCCTCTGATTCACTTCACTTGCGCTATCAGAGAACTTTACAGAAAACCGAGAAACTCGGAAGTAATGTTATTGAAATGTGGGAGTGCGAGTTTAGAAAAATAAAAAAAGATGAAAATCTTAAACATTTGGACAGTCTTCCGATCTTGAACAGCCTCCCGCTTAATCCTAGAGATTCTTTCTTTGGAGGTAGGACAGGTAACGCAAAGACTTATCATAAATGTGCGGAGGGAGAGACTATTCAGTATGTAGATGTTTGTTCGTTGTACCCGTATGTAAACAAGTACTGTAACTACCCTGTTGGTCACCCTGAAATTTATGTAGGGGATAGGGAGTGCAGAGAGCGGGGACTTGGCGTAGAAGGCTTGCTTAAATGTAAAATTCTGCCACCTCGGGACCTATACCACCCGGTTCTTCCTGCGAAGATTAATAATAAATTGATGTTTGTCTTGTGTCAAACTTGTGGGGATATTTTGAACCAAGGAGAGTGTTGCCACAATAGTGACGAGAGGGCATTAGTAGGGACTTGGACAATGCAGGAGATTAGAAAGGCAGTAGAGAAGGGATATGTGATTCTGGACATGTACGAACTCTGGGAATATCAAGTAGCGACTTATGAAAACGGGGGATTGTTTACCGATTTTATTAATAAATTTTTGAAAATGAAACAGGAGGCGTCAGGGTTTCCTAGTTGGTGTATAACTGAGGAAGATAAAGAAAAATATATTGCAGACTATTTTGTACATGAGGGAATAAAATTGGAGAAAGACAAGATTGCTAAGAATGGGGGTTTAAGGTCTTTGGCGAAATTAATGTTAAATTCTTTCTGGGGAAAATTTGGGCAGAGAGAGGATATGACTAAGGCTTCAATTATAAGAAATCCGAAAGATTTCTTTCGATTGATGACACAACCGGGAACTACAGTAAAATCAGTTCAGATTATAAATGAAGAAGTTTTACTTGTTAATTGGCAAAATATTGAAGAAGCTACTGAATCTCTCCGGTCAGTAAATGTTGTGATTGCAGCCTACACTACTGCCCATGCCCGACTCAAATTGTATGAACACCTTGAAAAGTTAGGAGCTCAAGTCCTATATTATGATACAGATAGTTGCATATATTACTTCCGGGGCAATTTGTATAAAGTGCCTACAGGGGATTACCTTGGGGAAATGACAGATGAGTTAGTAGAGTATGGACCCGGGTCCTACATAGTAGAGTTTGTATCTGGAGGGCCGAAAACCTACGCATACCTTGTCTGGTCAACCAATAAACAGAAACTAATTCCCGTATGTAAAGTAAAAGGCCTAACATTGAACCTCAAGACATCTAAATTGGTTAACTTTGAAACATTGAAAGAGATGGTACTCGGTGAATCCGCTCAAGTATTACAAGTCGAAGAGAATAGAATCAGACGTACTAAAGATAAAAATATTGTAACAGTCACTGAAACCAAACAGTTTAAGATTACAGGCCCAAAAAGAAAACTAGATGATAACTATAATACCCTCCCGTATGGATTCAGTAAAATTAAAAGAATTGCTTGAGTATCAACGGATCTACACCGTGGTCACCTAATAGACGGTGTTTTCATCTTATTACCATCATTTGCTCTCTAACTACCGTACTGGTTGGACGTGCTCTAGAGTTGCTCTTCCAACTATGGCGGTTTTCCTTAAATTTTTGTCTAAAAGAAAACTAAATGAAAATACGAAATTTTGCATTACATCCTTTGAATATGAGTTTTCTCTTACAGGCCCAATAGAGACATGTGAATGGCCTTTATCGTTTTCAAAGTACATAGTAGATACAATTTCAGATGGATGTTCTTCAAATACTCATGTTGGAATAACAATAACCCATGCTAATGGTTCAGGCAATATCCCGTTTATGCCTTTACATAATCTAACTCCACCGGTTTTTGATGATCACTTTGAAAAAATATTTTGTGATGTTGAAAAACTATCTGGTACATTGAATGTGGAAGTATCACTTATCACAATTCCAAGATGCTACATTCGATAGGTGTTTACAGACTTGTGACATACTGATTGCCGACATCTGTTGTAATTGATGCTACTGCATTTTTAACTATAATTTAATATGGCTTTGTACCTCACTTCATGAGGTATGCATTGTGAAAAAACCAAGGAGGTCAAGCAGAGTAAACATTATAACTCTGATTTTATCTTGATCCCTTATAAAAATACTAAAAATAAACAAAAAATGTGTGAATGTGTGTGTGTGTGTGTGTGTGTGTGTGTGTGTGTGTGTGTGTGTGTGTGTGTGTCCGTGGAGAGGTCACCTGTCAAGGCTGGGTTAGCCCCTGGTAAGTCCTGACAGATGAGTGGGTTGGCCTAAAAACCGTAAAACATTGTGTTCCCCACGACCGCCACGGACTAAGGGCTTAGTAGATTGAGATGCCCTGACCCGAGGAGGGTTCGGATTTCGCCTTCGAAAAGCCCGGTGTGAATGAAGGTCACTGGCGCGACTGAAAAGTCCGTAAACCTGTATGAATGGTATAAAAATGTTTTTAAAAAAATAAATAACGGGGGAGGCAACTAGTTTGGAAGGCCTCCACGGACCATGGCGGTGGTGGAGCCATGGTTTCTTAAATTCTCAAAGGGAGAGGACATTAATCTGTGCAGAGTATAAGCCAGCTATATTCTGGATGACTCTTGCATAGAATAATGTTTAACCTGGGTGTATAAAGCTCTCGGTGGTAAGAAATACCTCAGAGTTGTGTTCTCTCAAGGTATATTACTGCTGAGGGTGCTATACACGGGCGGTCTCAAACCCCGCTCTATTACCTTACAGTACATTTAATACTTAAATTGTACAGCGAGTGGATATTTGATTTACTTTACCCACTCCTTACAATATATATGTTAATTTTATGATTAAATAAAAAGCAATTGATGTTTTTAGAGGTAGAGATGCTACAAATATACTGTATAAAGCAATCAGGAACCATGTTAGAGAAAAATTTCGTAAAATATCCGTGGGGTAGGCCTACTGGGGAGGTGCCCACGTTAAAGATACACCAACGCGCCTACAACTGTACGGCCTGGCATACATGCCTACCGTGGTGTGGAAAACAGTTGAAAACAAAGGGGGTAACGAAACGTTACCCCCTTCAAACCGCAAAGATAATAAGTATTATATGTCTACCTATTTTGATAAAAAAACTACACTGGCCCATTTTCTTTCTGCACTTGACTTACAGTGAATTTTATGATTCAATAAAAAGTAATCCGTGTTTAGAGGTAAATATGCTGTCAATATACTGTACGAAGCAATTAGAAACCATGTGGATGGCAATATTGAATGTAAAATTATAAATGTTTTTAGGGGAGGCGATCTGCCTCTACTGACATACATTGAAAACATAACATATACATTAATGAATCCAAAGCAATGATTAGAAGTTTAAATTCTTCAATTATAACACAGGGTAAACCTTGAAATATTAAGTCTGGTTTTACATGTGAAATCCGTGGGGTAGGCCTACCGGGGAGGTGCCCACGTTAAAGATACACCTATGCGCCTACAACTGTACGGACTGGTATTTATGCCTACCGTGGTGTGGAAAACAGTTGAAAACAAAGGGGGTAACGAAAAGTTACCCCCTTCAAACTGCAAATATAATAAGTAATATATGCATATTTAACAGATGCAGCGTTTTTTACATTAAATTTTTACTATAAATTAATTTTTTCATTTCTTTCAAAGATGCTGGCAGACTCCTTTACTATTTCATATTTATAAATGTACATTAAAATCACTTTTATTTGAAAAAAAGCGACATTCACCCCAATCACTACAATAATTGGAGTAACAACCATGAGCCCTGTTCTCTCTGTACTTGACTTACACTTAGAACAGGCGTCTGCTAGCTGTAATTCCTAACCTCAAATATGTCAGTATTACATTCCTACATATTTGATAACAGCCCTGTAACTGTCTTATTCGATTCTGAAAACAATCCATGGTTTAAAGCAAAAGATATATGTAATATACTAGAGTATGAAAATTCAAATAAAGCAATCAGAGACCATGTCAGAGGAAAGTATCGTAAAACAGTTGAAAACAAAGGGGGTAACGTTTCGTTACCCCCTTCGAACTTTCAAAAACATACTGTATTTATCAGTGAACCGGGTTTATATCAATTAATTATGAGATCCAAAATGAAAGTAGCTGAAAGATTCCAGGATTGGGTATTTGAAGTAGTCTTATCATCTATTTGTAAATATAGGGTATATGTTCAAATGTGCATGTAATATATGGTAAATATGTTCAGAATAAAATTTTTAACAGACACAGTTCTTGAATATAGCACTGGAAAACAACAGAAAGCTAATTAAAATGTTGACTGATTAAACTTCTAAAGTTTGCAGTTATGACAGAAGATGTGGGTTTGAAACTTGTATTCTGTACCTGGAGAAGGATGCGTACTATAAACATTATGGTTTAACAGAGTATAAATGTATCAGAGATGAAAAAGTCACCATAAAAACAACACTAAGAGGACAAAAGGAGATGGTATGTGCCTTTTGAGGTATCATCGAGTACCTAATGATGTAAATATTTTATTAATGAACCAGATTTATATGAATTTGTTATCAAACTAAAGTGAAACGTTTCCTTGAGTTCATATAGAGGTGGAAACAGATACGCCTTTCTCAACATCTTATATTGTAGAATTGCCTATATTTCATGCGAATTCTGCTATTTGAAAATATTATGCCATGGCTGTGAATTGTTTTAAACAGATCCTCTGACTCATGAGTTGTATGTTTTCATTGACTATTTCGCTATTGTGACCGTAAAATTTCAATTTGTACAGTAACCTGTATCATTGATGCCTAGCCTTTTGAGTTTTTGCGGGCAATTCCTTGTCGTGACTGTAAATTTGTAAAGTCTACGGTCATCTGTATATCCAATACCCCTACAATAGGTTTTCAGCGGTAGTGTCCTTACATGACTGTAACATCATAAAGTCTACGGTCATTTGTACCTCCAGTCCCCTTGATTTAGTTTTCAGCGGTATTTTATTTAACTTGACTGTAAAGTAGTAATGCCTTCGGTCACCTGTATAACTAAGCCCCCTATGTTTCTTTTTCAGTGGTAATTTTCTCAAATAACAGAAAATTTGTAATGTCTTCGGTCATTGTATCACCAAGTCCCCTTAAATTTAGTTTTCAGCGGTAGTTTCCTTAAATAACAGTAATGGTTCACAGTATGTAGTCATCTGTATAACTAATACCCCTATGTTTCTTTTTCAGCGGTAATTTCTTTTCTTGACTGTAATATTTTAAAGTCTACGGTCATATGTAACACCAATCCCCTTAAGTTTGGCTTTCATCGGTCTTACCTCCCCTCAACCAGACTCTTGTAAGTTGTAATTCATCTATAATACTAAGCCCCTTGATTTAATTTCCAGTTGTAATTTATTTACCTTGACCATCATCTTTCAGTGATCTGTACCACTATGCCCTTTAAGTTTTCAGACAGTCCTCACCTTACATTGATTGTAATATTTTAATTTCTAAGGCCATGTGTATCACTTACCCTCTATGTTTTGATTTTCACCGGACGATTCCATGCATTGACTGTAACATTGTAAGGTCTACGGTCATCGTCTGTATCCATTGAGCCTCTTAAGTATGATTTACAGTGAGACGTAGCTAGGAATGTCTTTGCTGACAACAAAAATTTTATTTGTTATGAGGGCTATTTCTCAATTGGATCGTATTTTTCATTTTTACAGTAAAAACTCGACTAAAAAAGTAAGTCAATTGAGTTTTGTTGAAGATGCTTATATTTTTAACTGGAAGAAATTTGTATTTTGAACAAAATAATTTACACAGAGATCGTTATTAGGTTAAAATAAGTTTCTTTAGGTTAGGTAATTTATAGTGAGATCGTTATTAGGTTAAAATAAGATGCTTTAGGTTAGGTTAGATTATAATTTGATTAACATGGAATAAAAAAAATATATAAAGTGTCCATGTTAATCAAATTATAATCTAACCTAACCTAAAGCATCTTATTTTAACCTAATAACGATCTCACTATAAATTACCTAACCTAAAGAAACTTATTTTAACCTAATAACGATCTCTGTGTAAATTATTTTGTTCAAAATACAAATTTCTTCCAGTTAAAAATATAAGCATCTTCAACAAAACTCAATTGACTTACTTTTTTAGTCGAGTTTTTACTGTAAAAATGAAAAATACGATCCAATTGAGAAATAGCCCTCATAACAAATAAAATTTTTGTTGTCAGCAAAGACATTCCTAGCTACGTCTCACTGTAAATCATACTTAAGAGGCTCAATGGATACAGACGATGACCGTAGACCTTACAATGTTACAGTCAATGCATGGAATCGTCCGGTGAAAATCAAAACATAGAGGGTAAGTGATACACATGGCCTTAGAAATTAAAATATTACAATCAATGTAAGGTGAGGACTGTCTGAAAACTTAAAGGGCATAGTGGTACAGATCACTGAAAGATGATGGTCAAGGTAAATAAATTACAACTGGAAATTAAATCAAGGGGCTTAGTATTATAGATGAATTACAACTTACAAGAGTCTGGTTGAGGGGAGGTAAGACCGATGAAAGCCAAACTTAAGGGGATTGGTGTTACATATGACCGTAGACTTTAAAATATTACAGTCAAGAAAAGAAATTACCGCTGAAAAAGAAACATAGGGGTATTAGTTATACAGATGACTACATACTGTGAACCATTACTGTTATTTAAGGAAACTACCGCTGAAAACTAAATTTAAGGGGACTTGGTGATACAATGACCGAAGACATTACAAATTTTCTGTTATTTGAGAAAATTACCACTGAAAAAGAAACATAGGGGGCTTAGTTATACAGGTGACCGAAGGCATTACTACTTTACAGTCAAGTTAAATAAAATACCGCTGAAAACTAAATCAAGGGGACTGGAGGTACAAATGACCGTAGACTTTATGATGTTACAGTCATGTAAGGACACTACCGCTGAAAACCTATTGTAGGGGTATTGGATATACAGATGACCGTAGACTTTACAAATTTACAGTCACGACAAGGAATTGCCCGCAAAAACTCAAAAGGCTAGGCATCAATGATACAGGTTACTGTACAAATTGAAATTTTACGGTCACAATAGCGAAATAGTCAATGAAAACATACAACTCATGAGTCAGAGGATCTGTTTAAAACAATTCACAGCCATGGCATAATATTTTCAAATAGCAGAATTCGCATGAAATATAGGCAATTCTACAATATAAGATGTTGAGAAAGGCGTATCTGTTTCCACCTCTATATGAACTCAAGGAAACGTTTCACTTTAGTTTGATAACAAATTCATATAAATCTGGTTCATTAATAAAATATTTACATCATTAGGTACTCGATGATACCTCAAAAGGCACATACCATCTCCTTTTGTCCTCTTAGTGTTGTTTTTATGGTGACTTTTTCATCTCTGATACATTTATACTCTGTTAAACCATAATGTTTATAGTACGCATCCTTCTCCAGGTACAGAATACAAGTTTCAAACCCACATCTTCTGTCATAACTGCAAACTTTAGAAGTTTAATCAGTCAACATTTTAATTAGCTTTCTGTTGTTTTCCAGTGCTATATTCAAGAACTGTGTCTGTTAAAAATTTTATTCTGAACATATTTACCATATATTACATGCACATTTGAACATATACCCTATATTTACAAATAGATGATAAGACTACTTCAAATACCCAATCCTGGAATCTTTCAGCTACTTTCATTTTGGATCTCATAATTAATTGATATAAACCCGGTTCACTGATAAATACAGTATGTTTTTGAAAGTTCGAAGGGGGTAACGAAACGTTACCCCCTTTGTTTTCAACTGTTTTACGATACTTTCCTCTGACATGGTCTCTGATTGCTTTATTTGAATTTTCATACTCTAGTATATTACATATATCTTTTGCTTTAAACCATGGATTGTTTTCAGAATCGAATAAGACAGTTACAGGGCTGTTATCAAATATGTAGGAATGTAGTACTGACATATTTGAGGTTAGGAATTACAGCTAGCAGACGCCTGTTCTAAGTGTAAGTCAAGTACAGAGAGAACAGGGCTCATGGTTGTTACTCCAATTATTGTAGTGATTGGGGTGAATGTCGCTTTTTTTCAAATAAAAGTGATTTTAATGTACATTTATAAATATGAAATAGTAAAGGAGTCTGCCAGCATCTTTGAAAGAAATGAAAAAATTAATTTATAGTAAAAATTTAATGTAAAAAACGCTGCATCTGTTAAATATGCATATATTACTTATTATATTTGCAGTTTGAAGGGGGTAACTTTTCGTTACCCCCTTTGTTTTCAACTGTTTTCCACACCACGGTAGGCATAAATACCAGTCCGTACAGTTGTAGGCGCATAGGTGTATCTTTAACGTGGGCACCTCCCCGGTAGGCCTACCCCACGGATTTCACATGTAAAACCAGACTTAATATTTCAAGGTTTACCCTGTGTTATAATTGAAGAATTTAAACTTCTAATCATTGCTTTGGATTCATTAATGTATATGTTATGTTTTCAATGTATGTCAGTAGAGGCAGATCGCCTCCCCTAAAAACATTTATAATTTTACATTCAATATTGCCATCCACATGGTTTCTAATTGCTTCGTACAGTATATTGACAGCATATTTACCTCTAAACACGGATTACTTTTTATTGAATCATAAAATTCACTGTAAGTCAAGTGCAGAAAGAAAATGGGCCAGTGTAGTTTTTTTATCAAAATAGGTAGACATATAATACTTATTATCTTTGCGGTTTGAAGGGGGTAACGTTTCGTTACCCCCTTTGTTTTCAACTGTTTTCCACACCACGGTAGGCATGTATGCCAGGCCGTACAGTTGTAGGCGCGTTGGTGTATCTTTAACGTGGGCACCTCCCCAGTAGGCCTACCCCACGGATATTTTACGAAATTTTTCTCTAACATGGTTCCTGATTGCTTTATACAGTATATTTGTAGCATCTCTACCTCTAAAAACATCAATTGCTTTTTATTTAATCATAAAATTAACATATATATTGTAAGGAGTGGGTAAAGTAAATCAAATATCCACTCGCTGTACAATTTAAGTATTAAATGTACTGTAAGGTAATAGAGCGGGGTTTGAGACCGCCCGTGTATAGCACCCTCAGCAGTAATATACCTTGAGAGAACACAACTCTGAGGTATTTCTTACCACCGAGAGCTTTATACACCCAGGTTAAACATTATTCTATGCAAGAGTCATCCAGAATATAGCTGGCTTATACTCTGCACAGATTAATGTCCTCTCCCTTTGAGAATTTAAGAAACCATGGCTCCACCACCGCCATGGTCCGTGGAGGCCTTCCAAACTAGTTGCCTCCCCCGTTATTTATTTTTTTAAAAACATTTTTATACCATTCATACAGGTTTACGGACTTTTCAGTCGCGCCAGTGACCTTCATTCACACCGGGCTTTTCGAAGGCGAAATCCGAACCCTCCTCGGGTCAGGGCATCTCAATCTACTAAGCCCTTAGTCCGTGGCGGTCGTGGGGAACACAATGTTTTACGGTTTTTAGGCCAACCCACTCATCTGTCAGGACTTACCAGGGGCTAACCCAGCCTTGACAGGTGACCTCTCCACGGACACACACACACACACACACACACACACACACACACACACACACACATTCACACATTTTTTGTTTATTTTTAGTATTTTTATAAGGGATCAAGATAAAATCAGAGTTATAATGTTTACTCTGCTTGACCTCCTTGGTTTTTTCACAATGCATACCTCATGAAGTGAGGTACAAAGCCATATTAAATTATAGTTAAAAATGCAGTAGCATCAATTACAACAGATGTCGGCAATCAGTATGTCACAAGTCTGTAAACACCTATCGAATGTAGCATCTTGGAATTGTGATAAGTGATACTTCCACATTCAATGTACCAGATAGTTTTTCAACATCACAAAATATTTTTTCAAAGTGATCATCAAAAACCGGTGGAGTTAGATTATGTAAAGGCATAAACGGGATATTGCCTGAACCATTAGCATGGGTTATTGTTATTCCAACATGAGTATTTGAAGAACATCCATCTGAAATTGTATCTACTATGTACTTTGAAAACGATAAAGGCCATTCACATGTCTCTATTGGGCCTGTAAGAGAAAACTCATATTCAAAGGATGTAATGCAAAATTTCGTATTTTCATTTAGTTTTCTTTTAGACAAAAATTTAAGGAAAACCGCCATAGTTGGAAGAGCAACTCTAGAGCACGTCCAACCAGTACGGTAGTTAGAGAGCAAATGATGGTAATAAGATGAAAACACCGTCTATTAGGTGACCACGGTGTAGATCCGTTGATACTCAAGCAATTCTTTTAATTTTACTGAATCCATACGGGAGGGTATTATAGTTATCATCTAGTTTTCTTTTTGGGCCTGTAATCTTAAACTGTTTGGTTTCAGTGACTGTTACAATATTTTTATCTTTAGTACGTCTGATTCTATTCTCTTCGACTTGTAATACTTGAGCGGATTCACCGAGTACCATCTCTTTCAATGTTTCAAAGTTAACCAATTTAGATGTCTTGAGGTTCAATGTTAGGCCTTTTACTTTACATACGGGAATTAGTTTCTGTTTATTGGTTGACCAGACAAGGTATGCGTAGGTTTTCGGCCCTCCAGATACAAACTCTACTATGTAGGACCCGGGTCCATACTCTACTAACTCATCTGTCATTTCCCCAAGGTAATCCCCTGTAGGCACTTTATACAAATTGCCCCGGAAGTAATATATGCAACTATCTGTATCATAATATAGGACTTGAGCTCCTAACTTTTCAAGGTGTTCATACAATTTGAGTCGGGCATGGGCAGTAGTGTAGGCTGCAATCACAACATTTACTGACCGGAGAGATTCAGTAGCTTCTTCAATATTTTGCCAATTAACAAGTAAAACTTCTTCATTTATAATCTGAACTGATTTTACTGTAGTTCCCGGTTGTGTCATCAATCGAAAGAAATCTTTCGGATTTCTTATAATTGAAGCCTTAGTCATATCCTCTCTCTGCCCAAATTTTCCCCAGAAAGAATTTAACATTAATTTCGCCAAAGACCTTAAACCCCCATTCTTAGCAATCTTGTCTTTCTCCAATTTTATTCCCTCATGTACAAAATAGTCTGCAATATATTTTTCTTTATCTTCCTCAGTTATACACCAACTAGGAAACCCTGACGCCTCCTGTTTCATTTTCAAAAATTTATTAATAAAATCGGTAAACAATCCCCCGTTTTCATAAGTCGCTACTTGATATTCCCAGAGTTCGTACATGTCCAGAATCACATATCCCTTCTCTACTGCCTTTCTAATCTCCTGCATTGTCCAAGTCCCTACTAATGCCCTCTCGTCACTATTGTGGCAACACTCTCCTTGGTTCAAAATATCCCCACAAGTTTGACACAAGACAAACATCAATTTATTATTAATCTTCGCAGGAAGAACCGGGTGGTATAGGTCCCGAGGTGGCAGAATTTTACATTTAAGCAAGCCTTCTACGCCAAGTCCCCGCTCTCTGCACTCCCTATCCCCTACATAAATTTCAGGGTGACCAACAGGGTAGTTACAGTACTTGTTTACATACGGGTACAACGAACAAACATCTACATACTGAATAGTCTCTCCCTCCGCACATTTATGATAAGTCTTTGCGTTACCTGTCCTACCTCCAAAGAAAGAATCTCTAGGATTAAGCGGGAGGCTGTTCAAGATCGGAAGACTGTCCAAATGTTTAAGATTTTCATCTTTTTTTATTTTTCTAAACTCGCACTCCCACATTTCAATAACATTACTTCCGAGTTTCTCGGTTTTCTGTAAAGTTCTCTGATAGCGCAAGTGAAGTGAATCAGAGGGATCCTCCTTCAGAGGAGCCTCTCTTTTGTAAGGGAAACATTTAGGGCATCCATGCCAGTAACATCCATGAAATTCATAAATATTCTCCCCATCAAAACCATCTACTTTTACTCCATTAATTTTAACTTCTCTCCCCTTTCCAGCATGCTCAATCCTAACACCACGCTTCTCCTCTTCCCAAGATAACCACTGTAGGGCTATGGCTGACTGATTGTCTGTTAGCCTATATCCATTCTTTGGTATAAGACCGATAGTTCTGGACCTTAGAAAATTACGGCGAAAAGCCAAGTTACACGCACTAGCAATGGTTACAGCCTCGAGAAACGGATCAACATTACATTCTTCAAGAAGCAAAGCTCGGAATTTTATACACGCTTGCGCCAGGATTTCTACATCTGAAATGCAATACTCCAAAATTTCTTTTTGAAAGTCAAACACATAGTCGCTATTTACTTGTTCATTATACCATTTTTCAAAGTCATTGTGGGGTTTCTCAAACATTGACTCCGGGCAATAAAACTCTTTTGCGGGCATCGGACCTACATAATTTTGATTTGCAACTGTGTTGAATAGGTGCGGGAAATAGCCCTTCTTTTTCTCCGGAGGCAAGTCAAACGCTTTCGGGAGTGCAGCTAGAGGCATGGGGAAATAGCTCAAAGAATCAACAAATCTAACGTTATCCATCTTCATCAAAATAATCTTGGAACCTCTCATTATAAGTTCGGGTGTGAATTTAGTCTCTTCCAATGTATACTTTAAAATAAACTGAAAGTCAAACCCCTGCCCGTTGTGTGCAATCACACAAACATGTTTAAATTTTTTCCTTACTTGCATTACATAGTCCATAAACTGTTTTACTGGGTCTTCAACAAATACTCTCTGCCTCTCAAAACAAGTTTCACATTCACTTCCCTTAATACATTTAAAACAGTACTGTTGGGATACGCACAAATTGACTTGATGCAATTTTTTCTCTGGATCAGATGGAAGGTTTTCATCTTGCCTGGTTTCAAAATCAAAGAAAATAAACAAATAATCCTTTTCATTTGGCTTTTTCCTGTCCACCTTCATGAAACATTTATGGTTTTCAGGCATAAACTCCCCACAAGTGCTACAAAAAACCTCTCCGCACACATGTACTGATTTACGTTTATCCAAGAAAATCATTTTTTGACAGTCACGGCAAAATTTAATCGACTTACATATTTCCCCTTTATGTGCAATTAAACATCTCTCATTTTTAAAGTGGCGGCTACAAAGACGGCAGGTAAGGCCACCATGCTCTAACTTACAGGGTGGGGAGATGGAATGACAAGCAGAACAGATATTAGAGCAACGGTGATGCCCTTTATGGTCATAGGGAATATGACACGCTTCACAAAAATAACTACAGGCAAAGGCAGCAGTTAGTGAGAGGATAACATTGTAGTGACCTCTATGAAAAAGTAAATTGATTTTGAATTTAGGATCTTCATTGCCCCCACAGAAATAAACATTCCTGCCTTTGGAGTTGTAATCATACACGGTAATTTTAAAATCCTTCAGATGTTCTTGGAATTTCTCAAGTTCCGGAATGCCTGCACCATCCTCGGACATTTCTACTCGCGCTTCCGCAACTAATTCTTGAGCCTTAATTGTTTGTTTTTTGCCTTTATCCGTACGAATAGCATAAGTCTGAGGATCTTTTTCAGCATACGCTTTACCCACTACCAAAGCTCGGGGAAGGCACAGATAATCTTTATTATTAATAACTACAATCCCTTTCCTTGCCTTACACTCTTCATTAAAACTATTATACAATCCAGGCCTAACTTTTCCTTTACCTACAGGGAGATTAACTCGGGAACATTCTACTTTAAAAGTGTCTGTCGACTTGATAGATTCCGAATTACTTTGAATAATTCCTCCAAAAACTCCCCATAAAACATCTGCATCTACATCTTTAGCTGGTCGAAAATCAACATATCCCGGATCTTTTGATTTCAAATTTAGACTCTGCAAAGTAAAACCAAGCATATCATTTTCGTGAGACTGTTTCTTCATATCACTAACAATTTGAGCAAAACCTTGTCTGAGCCAGTCAATTTCATTTGTTTCGGGAGGAGGGTTAGAAAATTTGAAAATTGTTCTAAGGCCATACAATCTGAATTTCTTTATGTACGTCTGATCCTCACTAAGAACTTTAACAGGTTCAGTGATTTTTAGTGAACCCATTTTAGAGGACGATTCCATGCTCAAAAGTAATTGAAATTCAAAGTTAGTATAAAACACAAAAGTGAGGTTATGTTACCCACGTCCGAACAGTATGACAACTGAAATCAGACTAAGACATCACAAGTGTAAAGCTAGTTATATAATGAACAATTACTACGTAAGTCAAAATAATACTAACCACAAATAGGTATCACAACATAAAACCTGAGCTAAGCAACGCAGAGAGCAAGTACACAACACACGGGAGCTAGATAGGTCCGTTCGCTACGAGAGCCTGACGCAAAGAGAACGAGAACAAGCAGCGATCGGTGGAGGTAGATAAGCCCAGCCAATCAGAGCGCAGCGCACCCATTATCTACCAATGGCGCGCTTCCATATTCCAGCCAATCACAGGACTAGAACTGGTCACGGTGAGACACGATTGTTTCATCGCCAAGATAAGGATGCTTGCTCAGCTATTATGAAATTACGGCCTACATCAAAATTAGTTCAGCTCCTAAGAATTAAATACTTTAATTTAAAATGCATAAGTAGGCTTTCAACAACACCAAATAATGAGAATTTTATAAGTAAAATATTAATAAAGTGCACTCAGCAAACACAACAGTATCTGATACATTATTAATCATTTTACTTTTTACTCTTCAAGCTAGTCTCATAATTTTTTATTTAAAGTCAATATTTATAATGTCGAAATTCATTAGTCAATCCAGTCATACCCAGAACTTTGAAACAAATAGTTTATCTAACAGAATATAACGGAGAGTTGACAGTGAAACTCCACATATTATCAGAAAGGAGATAAAAATGCTTAAATTTCTAAGATTTAAAAACTAAACTATAAAAATAATGATAGACTCTTTTACGATGCAAAATAATAAAAGTTAAGTGTAGATACAAACAAACATTTTGCTTTGTTTTTAGTATCTTGAACTAAAGTAATACAGAGAACTCTGAAAAATTAAGCATTTAAATAAACTTTATCACAAATTTACCAGGTCAGACCCACCAAGAAGACAGGCCTAGTTAAATTTACAATAAATGCTCTACTACTACTCCAAGTCCATATAGTACATTAAAACAAATTACATAAATCAAATAATTTTTATAATATAACTGAGAATTCCTAGCCTTGAGACTGGGACACCACAGATTATCAGAGCGGAAGTGGCCGGTTGATAAACCGTATGTAGACAGAGACGCTGTTTCAGTTAATTCGCGCGCGCCTAAAATAATCAAAGTGAGTTTACTAGTGCATAGGATATATTACCAAGTAAGTGATATTTCCCCAAATAATACAGTTTAAAATTGTTAATTACTTTAAAATGTAATTCTTTACACAGCAAAAACTCCTCTCACCTCTATCTACCTTAAAATATTAGTCACATATATGATATACTTCAGTATCAGCTTTCATCTGTTGCAAAATTAGTCCCAAACTACTTTAACCTACCTACATCTTCACAAGAAATATTCTCTCTAAATCATTAGATACAAAATATATTTTACTACAGTCAACTAAATCTGCTGCAAAATAAGTCAGACTCTAACTAAAAAAAACTACACTACACAGGTTACTCACACCTTCTCTTAAAATATTAAAGTATTTCTTAAACAGAATAGACAACATATACTGGTACAGTACAGCATTATTTTAAATATAAGTCAGATATAACGAAAGTTTAAACCTCCTTCATAAGGATTTTCCTGTAAAAATTATATAGTTCAATTTTAATATAAAATATTCAGAAATAAGTAGCAGAAACTCACAGTCAAAATTTATACTACCCGTAAAGAAAAGTACAACATTATTTTAAATTAATTACTAGGTAGATAGCAATCATCAATAATTCAAATATAAACTGTACAATAGATTATTATTGCTAAATTAAGTAGAAAATAATATTTAAAATGCAAGTAAAATGGAAAGTAACACCTTTCTTCTTATATAACTCTCTATAAAAGCAGTACAGCAGTAAATAAAAGTATTTTAATTAGGAACTCGTACCAATAATTACCACACAGAAAACAGATACCAATATTTCTAATTCACAGGGACTACTGTCTTTACTCAAAAGAAATTCACAGCAAATGAACGTATAATACAGTATTTACTTAAAGAAAAATATAACATTTACTAATTAATAAAATTATGGACAATCCCTTCATAAGGTCTTTTTCTTCAAATAAAAAATATTAAAAATAAGTAGCAGACACTAATAATCAAAATATAAGTTCAGTGCAACAGCAAGTAAAGGTACAACATTATACATCATTGAAAAATTAATGACCAAGTAGAACACAAACTAACCCAATAATCCACATTAAAATAAATAAGAAAATATAAAGAGATTACAGCAGTACAGTACAATGCAACGCGTCGCCGCCGCCACAGACCGCAGACACCGCGTTATCAGACACATTTCCGCCACCTTCCTCCAAATACCTTGGTAGCTCACAGGTAGAGCATTGGCTTCATACGCCAGCGGGGCGGGTTCGAAACCTGTCCTCTCCAAGTGTAAATTTTATTCATAAAAACATAATTAATGCTACACTATAAGGCTTGTTAGGTTAGAAATAGACTCCAAGATGCTTGTTGGGTTAGAAATAGCCTCTAGGGTGAGGTTGTAAGTGCATGGTACCTTAAATTTATTTAGCGACACTAGCGCCCTCTACAGGTAACTTCCGGAACTGAAGTAACGCCCTTACTACTAACATAAACGGAACAAATAATATGTTATTTTTATTTTGAATCCTTTTATTAAATCATACTTTAAAAATAGGTAGTAAACATTAATTATATGAAACTATTCTTTTGATGTTCCATTCGTTAAAAAATGGTCTTGTGACATTAATATACTTCTCCTCTTCGAGAGTTTAATTTATTCGATTGGTTCCAGTTTTTATCAGTGTTACGTCCGCTTTGAACCTAAGGTCGGTTCGAATTGGCACGAATTATTTTCCTCATTCGTTTCTGTGTATTAGCTGTGCATACACTTTTGGGTGTTGCCCTTTTCCTCGAGTAATTTGTTTATATTCCAATGTACCAATGTACCGACACTGTTTAAATTCATTTCAATTTTTGTCAGTTTTAATATTTTGGTTCAACTTATTCCAAGAAACATAAACAAGGAAAGGTCAAAAAATTATTACATGACAACATTTTCAATTCTACGACCGCCACTGTGGTTGTTGTGGGTTGAATAAATTTTTTTTTGGTTGATTAATCATTGGAAATGTACTTAAGAGGGGTTTAAGGGATTGATAGATTATTTTGCCTGTGCAGTCAAGGGTTAGTTGAGGAAAAACCAGAATAAGTTTCGTATTGTTATCCAATCATTCGAGGGCGAGAAGCAA
>CM061536.1:118712365-118743166 GCA_030545055.2 Neoaliturus tenellus
TAACTGCTCTTAAGTACTAATTTGTATCTTTATTTTGTTGTAGTGGGCCTAACATGGTTTTAACCTAAAGCCAAAATAAAGAGAGAAAAAAAATAAAAACAATAAACTACTCACATTCTTTCCCAGTGTACATTTATGAAAGGCTTACCTTTTACATAAAAATAGTAATTTATTTCAATTTCGTAGTAATGGTGTTTACAGACTTAGACATGCAAATTACACTTTATCCATACCTCATCACAACACCACTTTTTTGGAAAACAGTCTTTTTACACTATTGTTAAGCTCTTCAAGGCATTGCCCACAGAAATTAAAAAAAAGAGACAGAAGTGAACAGGTTTATGAGCAAATAAAAATCATTTTTGATCCTCAAGGGATACTACAGCGTCCAGGAGTTTTTAATAGATAAGATACTGTTTTGTTAGAGGTGTGATTTTATTTTAATTATATTAATTACTGATTGTTGTATGTTGAAACCAACAACCAACTGACGATTTATCAATGCTATTTGTATAGTTTCATGTCAAATAAACGTTCTTTTTCTAGCGTTAATTTTGTCACTCTTATTGGGAAAAAATTGATAGTTTCTTTTGCAAAATTTGTCTGCTTTGTTATTTTCACAGTTTATATCATCCTATACTTCCCGAAGACCTAATAAAACAATATTAAATAGTTGAAAATAAAACTGAGTTAAGTCAAACTCATAGTATAATACGTTTATTTTGTCAGGCTACATATTTTTATTCCAGATTCTTGGACATTTTGAAGTCAGCATTTCAGAAAATCTAACATGTTTGTCTATAACCTTCAACACTTTTCTATCCCGTTTCTCCATGGATTCCACCGCAGGCTGGTGGAGGATCCCGCGTTTTTATCAAGACATTATCTGTGAGGATGATCAAAATCTCTAATCGACTTTGCGAGAAGGTAAAGAAAACAAAAAAGTGTCAGAGCTGCTCCTTGTACGGGGTAATGCTCGCCCGGTGTATCTATTATTTGGTGACATTTCTAAATGTGAAGGAGTCCAGGAATGCCACCATTCCCACGCTGAAGGCGACGCGAGTTGAATCCTTCAGAGCTTCGCGCCTGCGCGTATGTCTTTTTGTACTCTGTACATATGTTAACTACCCCTCCCATCTTAGGAACATTTATGTTTTATAGTTTCCATTTTATATCTGAAAGTACTTAAGAGTTTTCTGTTAGTTTTTAACGAACGTTTACCTACGATGTGGGTATACATTGAAGTATAGTCTACAAATCTGCTCTATTTATTTAACGTCTAATTTATTTTAATGAGTTGCACCTTAAGCGTAAGAGTTTGTGTATCATTTTATTTCCAGATCCTACCTTTTGTGTTGGTCCATAGCAAATCCCCAACCTCCATTCATCCTTCTTTTGTAGCCCGCGGTAGAAAACGAGCTTATTTACAAGAACACCCCGACGTGCACCGTCCATTCAGCCCACTTAGCAAAATCTATCCGTCTAATTCTCCAGGATTAGCCCATTCATGCTCTATTCCGCTTTTTTCACGTCATTGTAAAGATCTTTTAATCCTCTCCGGGCGCTTTGTGCCGAAATGGACTCCCTTTATGTCCCTTGAGCGTCCAGCAGGCCGTGCGGTAACAGCGTGTTTGGATCATCGTATTCCCGGAACCGAGACCCCCAGGTAAACAGCGCGTGCTTCATTGTGGAGTATCTGTTACAGGCCCACCTGCCCGGAGCGTCTGTTAGTGTTAGTACAAGGAGCCACAAGCACAAGCGGCCTTCATAAGGGGATTTTGTGTGGTGGAATTATGGTAGGATGCGGATCTACAAGACAAGTTTTAGGGGTTTCGTGCTTTAAAGGGATTTACTTGGAAGCAGGTCTCAGTTGCTCACTAAATCGGATAATTAGCTACATAAACATCTTTAGATGTTTTCAATGAGTGAATATTTAAATTACCGATTAAACTCACTAAGAGAAAAACCTTTCATTAACCAGAACGTAAAAAATATGCTTTGCACATAATTACATCGTGGCATAAATGGCTATTAAAAATATAAATACATAGTCTACATACAAACCGTAAATCCACTTCTTTTACAAAAACAGAATTCATAGCATGTATCATAACCACTTATGGTTATGAAACTTCCCTGGTTCTTTATTTTTGTTGAAGTACTTCGGAGTGGTTCGTCTTGGAGAAAAATGCATTAATCTATATATCATGAAATACACCAAAACAATATTTTAAAGGTCGTTAAAGTATAAAAAATACTACACAGACCATAATGAAAAGATATGATTAATTAGAATCGATTGTATTTTTTACAATGTAAACAATTTTACAATCTATTTTACGATTAAATTTTACAATCTATTTTGTATTTAATACTATAACACTCGTATTAGAGTATAGTAGAGAGTAGTTTTATTTACTTGTTCATGAGATATAAAATTCTTATCGAGTTAAAAATTAAACCAAAGAAATTCTGAAAAGAGTTGACTCAACTGTCAAAGTACCAACCCCACGCCCCAATATAATCCTATGGTTTTGCATTGTAGCCAGTTACTGATTTATTGAATAATACTATAATAAACCTAATTCATCAGTTTTCAATCGTTCTTTCTACATAAAGTTATGGTTGTTAATATAAACCTAGTAAATAAATAAAACGGTTATGCATATATATTGTAACGTCATTTATTTTAAAAAGAAAAGAATGTTCAGTTAAAAATAGTAAAAAGTAGTACCATAGTGCAGCATACTTGGGCTTATATTTAACCGCCCTGAAAGGCAAGTGAGCGGAGCGAACGAGCTTGCTTTGACAAAAAAGCCGTTTTGGGCTCGGCATTCCAGGATAAGTTAATGTGACAAAGTTTATCAGTGCAAAAATATGATTAAATTTACCGAGCATATGTTCGGCCTCCCGTTACTACTTATTTATACGCTAAGGGTTTTGTGTGTGATTGGAACTACCCCCACAATTTTAAACCGATTTTCAAGTGTTTGAGCCGTCGTATAGAACTCCTAAATTCTAAATAGTCTAAATTCTGAATATTTCTCACGAAATCTTCCAGTAGCTTCTATAAGAGATAATGATTTGTAAGTAAATGACAAGCTAAACAGGGTGCAATATTTTTTACAAGGCAATGTAGCTCCTGAAGTAGGATTTCTACAGAGGGGACTATGAACACAAAAGCAACTACGAGCATTATTCCCTCGTGTACTAGAGGAAATATGTTAAAGTAAATGGTGTTGTAAGTGAAATGGGTAAAATTAAGTATGGTGTTCCTCAAGGGTCGGTTCTAGGAGCAACATTATTTTTAGTGTACATAAATTACCTCTGTAATGCATCCCTAAATGGAAAAATAACCTCTTTTGCCGACGACACTGCTTTATCTTACATTGGGGATTCATGGGAGGAAGTCTCATCCAAAATTAATAATGATCTGCTTTCCATTCAGTGGTGGTTTTGTAAGAATAACATAGTTTTAAGTGCAGAAAAAACTAAATTTATTAATTTTACTCTTCGCGGAAGTCACAACTTTGAAAACAAGATTATTCTAAAGTGCGTTTCATGTTTGACTAATGGTAGGGAGTGCTATGATCATTGTGTTGAAGTAAAAAATGTTCCCAACATAAAATACTTAGGAATAGTTCTTGATCAAAATATAAACTGGAAAGAACACATTTTAAATCTAAAACAAAAAATCATCAACACAATTCGGTTGTTTTATTTTCTTCGAAGTATGTGTGGAGAAAAACTCTTGAGATCTTTGTATCTCTCATTAGTACACAGTAGGTTTGAATATGGAATTGTGTGTTGGGGGGGTACATATGTTTCCAACCTTAAAACTATATATACTGTTCAAAAACATTTTATGAGATTAATAACTAAAAACAATAGGTTGGTCAATTCATTTCCACTTTTTTGTCGTTTAAAAATACTTCCACTGAGATATATTTATGTTTATAAGGTATTGAAAATCTTTTTCGCTAGAAGTAGAAATAATAAGGAAAATAATGAATATAAAAGTAGGCTTCGTAGTAAAAAGAATGTTTTTGTGCCAAAACCATGTAATACATTTTTCACTAAATCATATAATTTCTTAGCACCAAGATTTTTTAATATGTTACCGAGCTCATTAAAAGATACAAACAGCATGAACATTTTTCTGAAAAAAAAAAAAACTGAGACAATGGCTTTTTAATATCCAAAACATAGAAGCATTGCTTTTTCAAATTTCTGTTTAATATTTACCATTTCTTTTACTTGTTTTGTTATTGGATACTTATGTATTTTAGATGTCTTCATACAGTGTATCATTTTTATGTTTTGTGGTGTTGGAGTGTTTTTACTTGTAGGAGTAATCTCAAGTGAAATGTTTTTTTTGTATATATATTTTTTTGTTTGTTTTTGTACTGTAATTTATTCTCATTTTTCCTATCTGTATTCAATATTTTGGAAGATTATGTGTTAATTTCATGTTATTTATTTATTGCATGTCTAAAACTTTATTGTAATATGTGTGATTTTAAAAAATTATGTTTGTAACAACTGTTTTATAGATCTGTCATCATAATTAATTAATTTTCAAATTATAATAAAGCCTCCAAACAGGCTATGCCTTGGAGGAAAGTCATGTTTCTCCTTACACCGAAGGTCAGGTCTGGCATCTTATTATTAAAATAATTTGTAATAATTGTATCTTTGGTGTTATTTGTGTATACTAAATGTAATGTGTGTAATTTATTTTGGAGAAATAAAAATTATTCTTATTCTTATATAATGCAATCCATTGCTATTTATTCATTTCACTTATGGCTTATTATTTTCTTCTACATATTTATGTATACCAATGTTTATGTTCCAAGGGCTTTCAGTAAAATTATAATTAGAATAAGAAGAAAAACACAAGTGAGCAGATTACTGCTCTCACCACGCTCAAGCCAGAGTTTTCTTAGTGGCGTCACCGAAGGATATCAGCGCTTCCCTTGCCTCTAAATCATCCACAGAAGAAATTGACTTAGATGTAAGATCGGATCAACAATGAATTTTCCTGTATGACGTCACTATTGACGGAGGGCATAAACACCTCTCTCGCCCTAAATCATCCCCAAAAACAAAGTCGACTCTTCGTGCGAACTCCCTCTCCCTGCTATTATTTAGTGTTAATGACCACTAGGTTGTTATTATTTATTGTCTTCTTGTGAGGCCGCCCTGGGCTGGCCGCCCGTCACGCCCCCCCTTCTCCCCCCTTGACCCCTCTCTCTTTCTCACTTCTCTCACGCTATTAGGGATCGTAACCGCTCACAAGTTGCTTCCACCGGTGGTGATATATGACCTGGAAAAGATCTGCTTTGAAACCCCCAAGGGAGTAAAGCTCATTAATTGACATGATGCGACTTAATGTGTGATCTAAAAATGACCTATGGTGGTGAGCAGTCGATATTGCATATTTTTATAATGAAAGGTTTGGCAGGATTAATTAATAAAAATATACAAGCTGTAACTCGGCATGCTTTGCAATGCCAACCTGAGAAACTTTGCCTTTCAGGTGAGGTCTTTCGCTGTGCCCAGTCGCCGTTAAAATAGCTTGTTCGCTACGCTCACTTGCTTTCAGGTTTAGCTCTTTCGCTTCGCTCACTCACCGCAAGTCCACCATATCCTCAGGTTTTCACTTGTACATACGTGTGTACCAAACTAATATTTAAATAGTTATTTCTACTATTTAATTTAACCATATATTAACACCACAATTTAATATACTACGTTTCGCATAGTAATTACACGTTTAACTGGCTATAATTATTTACCAAACTAATCCAATGCAGTGAAGAATAAATGTTAAACGGCTGTTTTTTTAATTCGTAAATTGAATTAAAGATGAAATCCTATACTATAATATAATACGAGCACTGTCTGAAGGGATTGTTCCACGATCTCGAATTCTAGCGGGTAGATTTTGCTTAAACTTTGCATTTAAGAGTGTTTTGGTCCAAAAATAAGTTTAGAAGCATCCTCAATCCAAGGAAAATCGAATTTGGTTTAAAATTAAGATTAAAAATCGTAATTTTTTACATTGGTCTTATGAGTTGCTATTTTGGTAACGAAATAACAACGAAAGGTATACTAGTTTAGACTAGTTTAAATTTCTATTTATAATATATATATGCAAAGTCACCGAGACAGAGCCCAAATCATATGAAAAATTGGAATGGGCCTATCTTTCTCCTAGGTAAATAAAGTAGGCTATGGTTATACAAAATTTCAGGTCAATTGGTCCAGTAGTTTTCACGCCGACTCAAGACACACAAAGACACATTGATTAATACATTCATTTTCATATATATAGAAGAAAGATATGAGAATGAGTTTGAAGTAGTGCAGAAGTGAGTAAATAACGCAAGTCAAATACCTTGTCACAATTTTGTTACTATGACCACAAAAGCCTGATGCGACTAAAGTCCGTAAGTTAAAAGTGAAAAATCAACTTTTACCTTTACTTGTAAAACATTTATATAATTTGTCAGACTTCTTAAGTACTAATAGTAACAATTGATAAAAACAACCATAATCACACACACTTAGCATATCGTTTTTATCCATTCCTTATTGAACGGTCTTATTACAATCCTTCCAATACGATTAGCGGCCGACACGACGTAAACTACAAATCACTTTTGGCTCGGAGGTCCTTTTTTCAACCGGTACAAGTGCGATGACGTCTAAATCGAATAAAAACCGATAGATAAATCGTCTCGGACGATAAATAAAAGCGAATATAACTCACTCGCGACTGATTCGATACTTGCAATTCAATCGCGATAGTAAATTACTCGGGGAAAAACCGAATGACCGGATTAACGAGACGGGCCCGAGCATCCGTCAGCGCTAATGTCAATAAAGTCATAGGCCGCGGATGCGCAAGCGGCGGGTCCCGGTTTTTGCGCAATTGCGGCAAAAACGCAATGAGCGTTTCGTTTCCAAAATATGATGGTAATAAATCGTCCGGTAAAAACGTAATGTATATAGTTGATGGGGACATGATCGCTAACAAATAGTCGGTGGATGTAACATACAAGAAACATGAGTCAGTCATGGGTGGCCTGTCCGCCTCCGGTACTCGGGAGCTCGACGGTGGAAACAGTAGTTGAAACCTCCTCAGTGCTGACAAGAGATAGGGGTCGGAGACATGAGGTGAAATCAACGGCTGTTCAATGTAAACGCTCCTTTTTATAATTTCAATTTTGGGTGGTAAGATGCAAGAACACTTTTTTGATGCGAGAATTGTGATTTACACGCATTCCTATAAATTAAAATACAATCCTAGTCATGTAGGTTGATGTTATTGTTGTAATATTTGTAACACTAAAATATACTTTTAGAGGGGGAAAACTAGGCCTACATATAATTAATTTAGGTTAGCAGAATATCTTGGCCTTTGTCATACTCCACTTCTGGATTGAAATTGGTTAACATATGGTCCTAAAAACAGTCTGCGACAATCTGCAACTTCTTCGCTCTACTCCAATTATTTGAACTATAAACGGTTGTCACAGGCCAAGATATTGCGTGTTATCTGTAACTGATTGCTGAGCTGTTGGAAAACCATACTGGAAAGTAAATAATTAGGCATACATCAATTGTCGGATCTCTTATTTAAAATTACTACGCGTAACTAAGCTACATGGCGAAAACTTATTCCATATAGTGAATTACAATTTTTCGTTACTGTATTTTTACTTTACACTAATCAGATAGTGTTACTGTCCCTACACCTATTTACTTCTTAAAGTCTTAAAGAAATAGAATTACAGTTGCGTATTATGGATAAAATTACGTAGGAGATACACAAATTAATATCTATAATAGATGCAAGAAAATAGTTTATACTCTGTTGTCAAATCAGTGTATTATTTACTTTATTAATAGCCAAGCATGTTTCTTTTCCTCCTTTTTTTCAGCTCGTGTGCATTGTGGGAGAAATCTGCGCATACCGTTAGGAAGGTAGCATCCTGTGGATGAGCAGAATCACATTATAATTTACATCGTTCTCCAGGGCTACGCTCTAAGGGTTTTCAAAGTTTGAATGTTTATCTTATTTGAGAAGGATAATTGATTGAATCATTAGACAGCTGTTAACAAATGCTAGCAAACCAGGAAGAACAGATGTTTAAGTTATAAAACCTTTTAAAACTAATCGGCTCATGAATTGATTTTTGGTCGAATTTCGAGCAGTGGGCGATCCCTAGTTTACTTTATTACTCATGGTAAACATAACAACAAATGACAACATTGCAGTGTGAGAGAGAATGAAGGGTCAGCTATTACAATTTCCATCGGAATATTTTCACGCAATTTACTATAGCACACCTGAAGAATCAAACAAAAACACCGTATCACGGAGCACAAAGTAATCAACGACTCACCCAACCGGAATGTGCATAAATCAACATTCCAAACTTTGTCTCCCAGTATAATAGCCGACCGTTATTACACACATTAGGGAAGGAGGGTCGCTTTATTCCTAGGTCCGAAAAAAGGGCGGGCGGAATGCAGGTACACTATTTAGGAAATTGATTTTTTCTTGTTTACAATTAGTTAGGTGGGTGGCACGGCGGGTGTCGGCCGGCGCTGTGATTATAGGCCGGGTGATGGCTTCATCGGCGCGGACCCTCGGGGCTACCCGAGCCGGTCCTGGGCCGCCCAGTCGCCAAGCCGCCCGCCGCCCGGGACACATGCACTACCGGCGCGGCGCTGCGCTGCGGGGAATCCCTAGTGGATCCGGGACACATATACAGGAAACGACTTACCATACTGTCCACCAATTGAGGCATCAACGAGTCAAGGTCTGTAGAGGGGAAAAAACATAACTTCTTCCTAAGGTCAGCTGAATATGAAGCGTCAAAACTAAAACGGAAGTCAAGTTACGTAATAATATTTACCATTACACAGCTGATTGAAAAAGAGAATGAAGCAGTCTTGCCACGGGTACGATATTTATTGTAACGCCACCATATTACTCTATTTTACATTCGGATTATTAGTTAATAACAAACCATTAGATAATGACCAAATTAACAATTATCACTCAAGGTAAAACAAATTCCATAAATTTTACCCTAGTTTGCTTTGAAATTCCTTCTTTTAGTAATACTATAGACAAAAAATCTCCAACGCAAACGAGAAGGATTATTGTTTCCTGCAGCGTTGGCAACACTTGCAGGTAACAAGAGTAAAATCAACCAATTCAACCAAATTCAACCTTCAAAAACTCTGTGGGCGACATCCACGGGTGTCGCAGAAACTGACACCATTGCTCTTATGGGATGTAGCTCACCTGGCACTACAGTCATTTTGTCAACGAGTGAGACGTTGTTACTACACGAGCGAAGTGACTGTTCTAAATATTAAAGAAACTAAAAGATAAATCGAAATGGAGCAATCAGGTGTGTGAATTTCGTAATTTCCATAATGACACTACTTTCGTCAAATGGCGACCTCTAATTGGTCTAAACCCGTATCATAAAGTGACTCCAGTATTACAATAGGCTCTTTATTTGGGTTTAAGTTATTTATAATTTTACTTGTAAAAATATCATTGTTGTGCTTATTGCAACATCTTTAGAAAGTACTTTTGTAGGATAAGTTACTTCTAGTACCTTCAAGGAGGAGAAACCTTCAGGACACTTCATGGAGTGGAACTTTTAACATCATGGTGCCTAAGGTAGTTCGTCATGGGTTTCACGGCCTTTTTCTTCAGGAAATCACTGGTTGAATTTGCGGCATACTTATAAAAGGAACTTTGCCTTTTGCGGATCCTTCTTAAAACTTGGGATACTTCAGAAAGTCCACGTGAGGACTTACGAGTCAAGATTTCTCCTGAAAACTATTTGATACCCATAATGCCTGCGAAAATTAATTGTGGCTTAAAAGTAATCTCCACTTCAAAACATTACTTATACTCGGTTAATTCGTCTATTTTAAAGTATGGTTTGAATTTGTAAGACAAGGCTGGCCTAGTCAGCTTTTCAAACACCTAAACAAAATGAGAAATTTGCGAATTTAATAAAAATTCCTTTTGGCTCTGAATACACTTACATCATTGCACTTCTCAAGAAAATTACCGGTTCCCTCCTTATTCACTAAGTACCAATACCATCTGAGGGGTGCTTTGAAATTCTTAATTTTCATGTATATACCTAAATTAAATAGATTGAGAAAACAATTTTTATAAGAGTATACCAGTGAATGAGACCGGAAAAAACTCCTGATTTATTTTTCAGGAACGTTTTCTCCACCTGGAAAACTACTTGGCATTTCTGTACCCAGACATTAAAAGAAAATTTGGAGCTACTTTCTTTTACGAGCTCGCGCCGCCCGGCCGGTTGGCCCACCCATGAGCGACCTGCCCGTCGGACGCCTTAATTTATACATCATCAGCAACAACCATTCATTTCACGCGCTCACGGCCCCTTCACACTTCCTAATACCCCCTTTCCACAGCGCCGTCCAGCCTCAGACTCGGGGATAACATTGTAATCTCACTATTTCACAACAAGTTGTACAAGTTCGACATTTTGAAAGAAAGATTTAAGGGCATTTCAGTTACGCGATACATAGTTGCAACACCAAAAGACTTGCAGTGCTTGTTGTTGCAGGTCTTATTCTACATACAGGCCCCTATCATGAAGAAGCTTAACTTGGACTGTTTGGCTGTCTATGAATAATTAATTTATTCGTCAATTAGCATCCCAAAAAACTTATGTGTTAGCCTACTTACTACATTGCCAACTTACCAGAAAGGTCTAATGTCCGTTATTTTCTTAGTTGCCGCCATTCTATATCTATCTTCTTTATCTATAAATGGAAGTTGGAAAGATGTAACACGAATTGTTTAAGCATTCCCAAAAGACAAAACCCCCTCAACCATATACTTAATTGGAGTTGTTAACGTGAAAACTCCAGAAAAATTGTAATATATACATATATATGTATAATGTATGTATTATATATATTATATTTTATATATATATATATTATATCTATGTATTGTAAAATACATATGAAAATGAACGAATGGTGTTTTTGGCTTCTGGGGACCTGAAAATGAAAAAGTAAAGTGGCCCCGGGCTTAGGTCTTACCATGGCTACTACCGTAATAGTGTATTCCCTATAGGGAAATTCGCTAAAACTAAATTACATTACAAACTTGGGGCGAGTGAGGGCAGCAAACGAACTTATTTGAACTGTTCTTATTTAAAATATTGAGGGAAAGATTGGTAATAAAAAAATAAATAACATTACTAACTTGGGGCGAGTGAGCGCAGCGAACGAGCTAAACCTGACTTCAAATTAGTGCAGCAAACGAGAGCAACTGAAAGACAAAATAGTTCTCGGTTTGCATTGCAATTTGCGTACCGTTGCGAAGCACGGGTAAGCCAGCAAGTCTAAAATAAAGTAAATTTATAGTTATCTTGCTGAACCTAATAAACTTTTCAAGAGATTCATTAAACATTGTGTAGTTAGTAAGTTAGATTACTTTAGAATTTTAGGAAACCCCTTCAGTTTCGTGTAGGTTTATAAATATGCCACTTACAGTATGTGATGTTTTTAGAGAGCGAAATTTCTAATTAATTTAATGACAAATTAGTTGAATGTTATAATGTAGGAGTCAGAGAGTGAATTTATTTTTTCAATATAATATTTAACAACCACTGAATACAGTTTGTGCTACTGCTACTATCTTTTAGAAGTCGTAGCATCTTATACAAATATACAATTTTGGATAGTCGAAGATACGAGTACATCTGTCCTAACTACCACACTACCAGGGCTTTATAAAATTTTGTTGAATATATTCATATATACCTATTTAATGTATTAATACAAATCCCCCCTCCCCGGTGAAAAAATAGCATCAGACCAAGAACACAGGGGGATGTCAACCAAACGTTAAAATAATATCAGCAAACATTAGTACTTGAATGCATAGTTTCGATACAGCACCACTAACAAAATTTGAGCCTCTTTCTCTTCAACCAGAACGCGCAGTCATTTACAGTACGGTAAACATAACTCGTCCCCGATAGCGACGAGTGAGATCCGCGAACGCGGGATCTGGCAGACTGAGATCCTATCGAGCCCATTGAAATGCCATCGTCAAGTGTGAATTATTGTGGACAGCACGTGGAAAAGCGGCCAAGCCATTGTTCAACCGGTGGATGGGATGCCTACATAATTGCAACACCATTCCTTCTTGTCTATTAGCCCTAGCTGCACCTGCGCTGCACTCGCCAAACAACGGGTACAGCGTTCGACCCGAGCGGCTGTGCGGAGCTGCGCTGTACGGTAAAGGTCGGGTGAAATGAGTCGGCAATTGGTTCTGAAGGGATTGAGGACAAACATAGTCACGGTGCCGAAGAAGTCTTGAAGGAGACTAGACGCGAAGGCAAATTGTAAAAATATTTGTCATTGAGATAAAAAAAGGCAATCCATAAAAAGAGCTCAAGAAGGGATTATTTAAGGGGATATTTACATGGATGGGTAAAAATGAAGTGTACAATCTTACTAACAGACTTTATAATTTTTTCAAAAGAAGGGGTAGTTTTAAAGGGTGTGTAAAGCCGCGTCCGCACTGGCCGAACATTCGTGGCGAACTTGTTCGACGAACATAAAAAATCAACAAACATTCCTAACGAACAATTACGTGCCATATGATTTTCATTGTAAAAGGTTAGCAACGAACAAACAAAAGTTCGGAAGAACTTTGTTCGGCGAACATGTTCGGCCAGTGCGGACGCGGCTTAATAAAAACACATGTTACAGGTGGTTGCATGAGACGTGAGACAGTGTACCAGATGCGCGGGAGCAAAAGAGGCAATTGCGCATGCGCGCCCACTCGCCGCTAGAGTGCAGCACCGTCAGTCAGCTGTTAGCTCTTGTCATTTGCCGTTTGCTAAAAACATCCTAAAAACATTGACTCAATAATAGTCAGTGAAACATTGAATTTGAATCAACTGAATATCAATAACTGTTTATCGTTATTCTCAATTATGGTTTAGCTGTATTGTATTATTAATTTGTGGATTTTCTAACATGTTTAATGGTTATATTTTACGGAAATCAAAGCTAGGACAATTTGGCGAATGTGCGCAGCCAGGCTAGTACACAGTTGGCTGCCCCTCCCACTCCTACTCCATACCCCTCCCAGTCCTCTTGTTCCCCTCCCCCATGCGCGGACTGTCTCACGTCTCGTGCAACGGGCTGTAGATTCCTTCTAAGGCGTATAGGGGTTTAATTGTTTGGATTCACATTATTGCATTGTTAGTTAATTTTAATACGTTAAACAAATAAAGGAATCACTAAAAACACCATCTATATATCAATAGACAAATATGGTTTTTTTCCTCCTGTTTTCTTAACGTATGGGAATCGTAGCGTAGGATAAATCCACGAATGCCGTTAGAAAGGTAGTGTCCTGTTGATGGGCAGAATAAGATTTTAATTCATATCGGCCCCCATCAGGTTTACGTCTTTAGGATTTCAAATTTTCAATGTTAAACTTATGGGAGAAAGATAATTGATTTAATCATTTGCTGTTTTAATAACTAAAGCAGCAAATAAGGAAGATGTTTCAGTTAAATCATCTTAAAACCAATTGGCTCAAGATCAACTGAAACTTAATGCAAAGGGAGAAAGATAATTGATTTAATCATTAGCTGTTGTAATAACAAAAGCATCAAATAATGAAGATGTTCCAGTTATAAATCATTTTTTAAACTAACTAACTGAATATTCGATCTAGTCAGTTTGAACTAGTTGGTCGAGTTCCGAACAGTGGGCGATCTCTAGTTTACAGAAAAGCGTAGTGGGTCAACACTCAGTCTTTTTTCTTTTAGACGATAAATATTTTTATGAAGTGGAGTCAAGTAGAGTCAGTGTGGACTACAAAGTAGAGCAAAATAATATACAAAACAAGAAAACACACTTAATTCTAAGTTAAGGGTTTAAGTTAATATGCTACAATTGGACTTCGAAATTCTTCCACCAAAAAACTGCCAAGCCCACCATACCCACCAAAAAGATCTTTAACCTCAATTAAAACTTTTCTTACCCACCTCGGCTGGAAATTTAAACCGATCCACATCATTAAAGTAAATCACGGGGTAAAAAGCGTGTAATGGTCCGGGTAGCGGGTAGAGCGATGCGGCGAATGCGGCGGAGACTAGCTGATTAGCCAAGGCCACTCCAGACAATACAAATACTTGGGTTGGCCCATCAATTGTCGCGGAGTGACTGCTGTCCGCAGCCGATCTGGTAGCGAGGCTGTCTGGTCCGGGTCTGACGGAGGTATGAAGGGCACACTGGACGTCGGAGGTGGAAATGGAGGGTGCAAAAGGTATCGGGGATCTTGGAAAGGGACGCTGGAAGTAGGGTGGAATAGGTATTTGGGCTCTTGATGAGTGACGGGAATAGCGGGGTGGAATATTTATTTGGGTTCTTGACTAGTGAATTCGGAAAGGGTGGGGTGGAAAAGATATCTTGACGATTAAAGATGAAAATGGTGAGTGGAATTGGGGTTCAACAAGCGAAAACGGAAATGGTGTGGCATAGGTATTAAAGCTATTGACAAGGGAAGTCCGAAATGGTATGGTGGAATAGGTATTAAGATTTTTGACAAGTGAAGGCCTAAATGGTGGGGTGGATAGGTATTCTTGATGAGTGAAAACGTGGCGTGTGAAGTCGGAAATGGTGCGATGGGGGAAAAAGTTATTTCTTTCTTGAGGAGTAAAGTCGGAAATGTGGGTCGGAAAGACAGGTGGAAAAGGTATTAGGGCTCTTGAGGAGTAAGACGGAAATGTGGGGTGGAATAGGTTTTTGGACTCTTGATGAGTGAAGACGGAAATATGGGACGGAAAGACGGGTGGAAAAGGTATTGGGTCTCTTGAGGAGTAAGACGGAAATGGTGGGGTGGAATAGGTTTTGGGACTCTTGGTGAGTGAAATGGAAATGGCGGTTGTGAATAGGTATTGGGGCTCTAGACGAGTGAAGACGGAAATTGGGTAGGTATTGGGTCAGCAGACAAGTGATGGAAATGAAGGTATGGACAAGGTATCTGGGCTCTCGAGAAGAATCACTTTGAGATGTTTTCACTTATGGAACTTAGTATGAGTAGAAAATAGTTTTCATGGTTTCTCGGTCAGTCTCTAGCATCATGCCGTTGTTCCTGACACGGGCAGTAGATTTTTTTTACGATTGAAGCTGTCTTGTGAAGACAATGAAAAATCTTATGAACATGCTCTAAACTTATAAAGTTATTTGAAGTTTGTATTCATTGACTAGTCTGAAATGTATTGGAAGCATACCAGGCATAAAGAATTTGCCACGCTGATCCCGATAAACGTTGTTTTTGTCAAAAAATGTATTGTAAAATCGAAATATATGCTTCTTTTAATTCGGCTCCATATAGTTAATATTTGAGACGTTCAAGTACCTATCTTAAAAGAGTATTTGAACTCAGTTATAAACTTAATGCCTTATTTTTGTAGCAATAGTAATTTTCCATGGATCTGAGATTGGGACTGTTTAATCTCGACTCTAATCAACATAGCCCCAAAACCAGACCTTGCAGAACGCAAAACCATTATACACAAAGAATAAAATGACAAAGCCTCAACACTTCCACATAACTCACTATTTTTATATACTAACTATCTTACTCGGCATGTTTTGCAATGCCAACTTATTAGATATTAGGGAATTTTTGCCCTTCAGGTGAGCTTGTTCGCTACCCTCACTCGCCGAACGGTTTAGCTTGTTCGCTGCGCTCACTCTCCGTCAGGTTCAGCTCGTTCGCTAAGCCCACTCCGTGTGTATTATATCCTCTAGTTTTTATTACAAATCTTCCCTCGATACTTTAAATGAGATCAGCTGTTTATAGGATTATGTTATCACATATTCAAATACTAAAATGCATCTTTCACAAGAATGGGCAAGCCTACAACTTTGAAGACGTGTGGGACAGAGTCCTACGGAGGAATTATTATTTAAAAAGTAGCCTATATGTTCCTCCTGATTCTAAACTGATCCCCACTAATTTTCAGCCAAATCGGTTCAACCATTCTTGAGTAATAGATAGTGTAACTAACTCGACTTTCTTTTATACAGGGTATTCGTAAAAACGTTCTAATAATTCAGGAGGTTATTCTACAAATTAAAATGAACAAAAACGTTTCCGTAAACATATGTCCTAAAACGCTTCGTTAAGTCGCTAGGCTCAATTTGGTTTTTTAGACTTAATAATTTTTATTTCCGTAACGGATAGTTATATTACCCTACGTTCATATTTGACATTAACCTTTATAATACCAATGTTCATTTTCAAGAAAATAATTATTTTTTGTGGTGTGTATTTCTAAAATGGTGGCTATTTTAAAATTTTAAACTTAAATTTCTCAAAAACGGTAAATTTTACGTTCGTACCTCAGTCAAGCCCATCAGCTCTGAAACATTCCTGTTCCACCAAACGATCAAAACCCTCCAAAGACTTCATCACGGTCATTGTCGAAAAGAATATTTCGAGACGGTCAGTTAAATCGATATAAAGTCGTGGCTTGGGCAGTAAAGGATTTATGATCTGCGAACATGCCGAAGCTGGAGCCGGAGGTGGAGATGCCGTGCAGACGTGATCCTCAGGGCTCGCCGACTTTACACGCCTTCTAGGTGGCCAGCAACTTGCTCCAATTTGTTCAAACGTGTAGGGCATTGTCGGCGAACAATGGTCGGCCACAATGAAATGCTCCGGTTGAACAGTTTTTTACACCACTCGTTCTTCATGCGTGCTTTTTAGCATTCCGCAGGTCTGATTCCCAGCCAATCGTGTTGTTTCTGTTTGAGAAATATGGGAAATCCGTGTTGTGGTGGCTTGTAGGTTAATTTGTAGGTTAATAAGGTTTTTTTCTTGTGTGTACTTTTTATGGTCATTGGGTAGCACTTCCAGGCCCTTAAACATATTCGTACATGAACAAAGATATGACTTATGTGTGATTTATTAAAATGTTAGCTAGAAGCACGTGCTTCACTAAATAATTTTAAACATTTTTTAAGATCTTTTAGTAAATTCATCTTGCTTATTCAGTCTGTATCCATAGTAAAAATTTGATCTCAGTGAATTAGACACCGATGATCGCATTTTTATCAAAACCAACCGTAGTTTTCCTAGCATATCTTAAAATTTCAACAATCCAGTAAAACCTGAGGTTGTCGAGTAAGTCAGAGTAGTTGATGTGTGATCACTTTTATATGTAGACTTAGAGATCGCCACCGGTCAATAATCTACCAAAGTTTTATTATGATCTGGACAGAATCAGTTTTTAACATATTTTATAACTGAAACATCTTTCCATTTTGCTAGCATCTGTTATTACAACGGCTGTTAAGTGATTCAATCAATCATTCTTCTTTCTTGTAAGATGAACATTGAAACATTAAAAGCGTAGGGTGTATTCCCGGGGGCCGATGTGAATTAAATTGGTTTCGCTCATCTACAGGACACTACCTTTCAAACGGTACGCACGGATTTCTGCCTACGTTGCACAATAGCTGAGAAAA
Source organism: Neoaliturus tenellus (assembly GCA_030545055.2). Lineage (NCBI taxonomy): Eukaryota > Metazoa > Arthropoda > Insecta > Hemiptera > Cicadellidae > Neoaliturus > Neoaliturus tenellus. The sequence continues at coordinate 118,729,967 of CM061536.1, forward strand.
AAAGGAGGAAAAGAACAGGGTTGCCTATTAATACATGGCACGGGAGGACTGTTAATTAATAGCCCAACAGCCAATGGTATCTAGGGATCTACAATTTAATGTGGGCTCAGAACAACAATTTCGACCTCTTGTTCTAATAATGAGGATGGCCTTTAAGGATGAACTAGTATTCACTAGTGCGGACGTTAAACCCCACTAGGGGGTAACGCATCGACAAGCCATTGCTTATAACTATCCACAATTCGTGACTTACAAGTAGCTGGATTGCAGGACGGCACCACCGTTCCAGTCAGTTTTTGGCCATGATATAAGGCTGTGGCCTCTGACAGATTCAGTAGCTGGGCCCATTTGCTCATGATGGCCAATGTCCAAGGTTGGCCTGCGTGATGGATGACATGAGATGGTTCTAGCTCAGTATCTGGCCATGATATAAGGCTGTGGCCTCTGACAGATTCTGTAGCTGGGCCCATTTGCTCATGATGGCCAATGTCCAAGGTTGGCCTGCGTGATGGATGACATGAGATGGTTCTAGCTCAGTATCTGGCCATGATATGAGACTGTGGCCTTGGACAGATTCAGTAGCTGGGCCCATTTGCTCATGATGGCCAATGTCCAAGGTTGGCCTGCGTGATGGATGACATGAGATGGTTCTAGCTCAGTATCTGGCCATGATATGAGGCTGTGGCCTCTGACAGATTCAGTAGCTGGGCCCATTTGCTCATGATGGCCAATGTCCAAGGTTGGCCTGCGTGATGGATGACATGAGATGGTTCTAGCTCAGTATCTGGCCATGATATGAGGCTGTGGGCCTCTGACAGATTCAGTAGCTGGGCCCATTTGCTCATGATGGCCAATGTCCAAGGTTGGCCTGCGTGATGGATGACATGAGATGGTTCTAGCTCAGTATCTGGCCATGATATGAGGCTGTGGGCCTCTGACAGATTCAGTAGCTGGGCCCATTTGCTCATGATGGCCAATGTCCAAGGTTGGCCTGCGTGATGGATGACATGAGATGGTTCTAGCTCAGTATCTGGCCATGATATGAGGCTGTGGGCCTCTGACAGATTCAGTAGCTGGGCCCATTTGCTCATGATGGCCAATGTCCAAGGTTGGCCTGCGTGATGGATGACATGAGATGGTTCTAGCTCAGTATCTGGCCATGATATGAGGCTGTGGCCTCTGACAGATTCAGTAGCTGGGCCCAATGCTCATTGCTCAGTTGCTCAGATGGCCAATGTCCAAGGTTGGCCTGCGTGATGGATGACATGAGATTGTTCTAGCTCAGTATCTGGCCATGATATGAGGCTGTGGCCTCTGACAGATTCAGTAGCTGGGCCCAATGCTCATTGCTCAGTTGCTCAGATGGCCAATGACCAAGGTTGGCCTGCGTGATGGATGACATGAGATGGTTCTAGCTCAGTATCTGGCCATGATATAAGGCTGTGGCCTCTGACAGATTCAGTAGCTGGGCCCATTTGCTCATGATGGCCAATGTCCAAGGTTGGCCTGCGTGATGGATGACATGAGATTGTTCTAGCTCAGTATCTGGCCATGATATGAGGCTGTGGCCTCTGACAGATTCAGTAGCTGGGCCCATTTGCTCATGATGGCCAATGTCCAAGGTTGGCCTGCGTGATGGATGACATGAGATTGTTCTAGCTCAGTATCTGGCCATGATATGAGGCTGTGGCCTCTGACAGATTCAGTAGCTGGGCCCATTTGCTCATGATGGCCAATGTCCAAGGTTGGCCTGCGTGATGGATGACATGAGATTGTTCTAGCTCAGTATCTGGCCATGATATGAGGCTGTGGCCTTGGACAGATTCAGTAGCTGGGCCCATTTGCTCATGATGGCTAATGTCCAAGGTTGGCCTGCGTGATGGATGACATGAGATGGTTCTAGCTCAATATCTGGCCATGATATGAGGCTGTGGCCTTGGACAGATTCAGTAGCTGGGCCCATTTGCTCATGATGGCCAATGTCCAAGGTTGGCCTGCGTGATGGATGACATGAGATGGTTCTAGCTCAGTATCTGGCCATGATATGAGGCTGTGGCCTCTGACAGATTCAGTAGCTGGGCCCATTTGCTCATGATGGCCAATGTCCAAGGTTGGCCTGCGTGATGGATGACATGAGATGGTTCTAGCTCAGTATCTGGCCATGATATAAGGCTGTGGCCTCTGACAGATTCAGTAGCTGGGCCCATTTGCTCATGATGGCCAATGTCCAAGGTTGGCCTGCGTGATGGATGACATGAGATGGTTCTAGCTCAGTATCTGGCCATGATATGAGGCTGTGGGCCTCTGACAGATTCAGTAGCTGGGCCCATTTGCTCATAATGGCCAATGTCCAAGGTTGGCCTGCGTGATGGATGACATGAGATGGTTCTAGCTCAGTATCTGGCCATGATATGAGGCTGTGGCCTCTGACAGATTCTGTAGCTGGGCCCATTTGCTCATAATGGCCAATGTCCAAGGTTGGCCTGCGTGATGGATGACATGAGATGGTTCTAGCTCAGTATCTGGCCATGATATGAGGCTGTGGCCTCTGACAGATTCAGTAGCTGGGCCCATTTGCTCATAATGGCCAATGTCCCGGGTTGGGTTGCTTGATGGGTGACATGTTAATCTACCCGGTTGACCTTCCATTGTTTTGCTGCATAATGCCGTTGCTCCAGCGCCCCTGTTATTTCTCCAGTGCACTTTACGCTGCCTCTCGCATTATCTACCGTTTCAGTTTTAATCTTAGAATGCCTAAGCACAGTAATTTCTTTAGAGCTATTTAATGTTGTATTTTTACTTATCTTCCTAACTAAGACAGAATTATTTGTTCCTTAGTGAGTGATAAGGAATCAATGCAATATCCTAACATGTTTTATTCACTTAACTTAATTGCATGTATATTAAAAAGTTCACATATATTTGGTCTCTAATTTTTAACAGGAGTTCGTTTTCGTAAGTTTAATGTATTACAGCAAAAACAGATCCCAGCAAATAACAATATGAATAACAAATTACTAAAATATTGTTTGATATTATTTAACATGAATCCTGGACAAAAAAAATTGTATTCTGGCGGTTTTCTTAACAATTTGTATACAGTCCTTTGGATCAAGAGGCTATTTGATTCTTTTAACGCATATATTAAAGAAAACTCTACATATTTTTGATCATACATAATTGCCGTTATCCTTCAAACTTTCCTTTCCAATTTTCCTTTAAGAATGTTTCATGTCAACAGCATTTAAGATATGTGATTGCAGACTAAATAAAACACACGTTACAAATTTCTACTTCAAGCACCTGTGACGGGGTTATCGCACACAAGTAAATGCTTTTCCACACCCGGCACCCGGCATAAATCGCATGGCTGCCAGGCAGGATTCCCATGGTCTACTAGTCGCTCACCTCCGTCCGATCGGAATCCGATGCAATATCTAATAAATTCCGAGCCGGTCGGACGAATAGATTATGTCAATATTTTTTCTGGGAGCTTTCCGCTGTCGGAATGCCGCACAATAGCGTAATGGGGCTTCGACGGCTGTAGCTCGCCTATCCGTAATGTATTCAATAGATAACATCCAGACAATTGACCAACCCTGGGAAACATTGGTGGCTGCTAATAACTATGACTGGCGATCCCTTGTCATCGGTAAACCACCCTGGCTGAGTGACGGATCTGACGTTCGGTCTGGGATGATGTGGGAGTTATGTGTGTGGTTTAAATGGTGATAGTTTCAGTTGGAAGGAGAGCCAACACCTTACGGCGAAGGTTTACTTATGGGTTGATATTAATTATAGGGTAAATGTTTGCTAAATTCAATAAGCACAGTTTTCCTCACTAACCTCGTCTCATTAGGTTTAAGTGGCTTTCTTTTCGCAAAGTAACATCAGATGCAAATACGTGAATCCGCACTTAGGCTACTTAGCCTTAAGACAAAAGTGTGAGCTTACAATTCATGAAACTCAATGAATATAGCTTTTCATGGAAAACACTTTACATTAAAAATCATTCATATATATTTAGGTGGTGATAAAATACTACATTTATTTGGTAAAAAATCAGTGTTTGCTTAGTATAATCCATATACCTGAATACATACCTCATATCTGAGGTTACCTGGATGCATATATTTCCAAATTTGGATTTTTACTGTGAAAAACGTTACATATTTTTCATTTGAAAATAAGTAAAGCCGTTAAACTACCATTAAGTTGTTATGGTACTTGTGATGGTAGATTGCGTTGTAGCTATCTCAAGAACCTAACTGAACAGGTATTTCTGAAGGACAAAAATCTTGATTTTCCTTTATTTAAGCTAATTAGAATTTTAATTTGCTTTAAGGCCTGTGTTGTAATACATACTTTAAACAGGAAAGCATAGTGCTGTAAATAATACAGATGAAAAAATAAATATTCCGTAAAACCTCGCTATTGAAATTGCAATGTTTTTTTTTTAGTTTAACCATTAATTATAATACATAGACTAGACTGTAAGAGAAGCGTAGGCCTATATACTCAATTGTTTAATAATTAATAGAACGCTTATGACTACTTTTTAAACCATCGATGTCTTTTTTTATTTGATATTTTAAAACATTTACAAACTCTAAGCGAAAGATTAAAACATTAGAGTGAAACTGAGAACCTTTTAGTCCTTAGTCCTTGAATCGGTCGTCTCCTAATACCTTTCGATACAGCCATGGGTGTTATTAGGTGCTATTGAACACTTCAAGGGAATGCGAACTGATTGATGAAAATTTAATATAAGGCCATCGTCAATTCTGTCTGAAGTACAAACACGATTTCCTACAAAGAGATTATATTAAGGTTCGCGGGCTCAAGGGCCTGACACTTAGTCGATATCTATTGTTAGGCAGATCAATATATGAGTGTATATCCCCGATCCCTGAAGCTATTGTGTTGAATGTTGACAGCTTTCTAGGAGTTCACTATTTACTTTGGAATGAAATAACATACTTTTTAATTAAGATTAATGCAATATTCACATTTTTTTACGTACAGAATGTTTTTATTCTTTCAGTGTGTATGGTTAGGATGTATTTAGAGGAAGTGAAAAGAAACTGAATAAACATACACTTTTTAAAAAAAAGTGTAAAAAATTACTGGATTAATCCATTATGTAATCTTGGTACTGTACTGTATACACTACTATGAACATGAAAAAAATATACCTGTACATAAAAGTTAAAAAATATGTTTATAATTTCAAGCGTAGAAAATTATATCAAAAACAGATGGTATATTGTCATTTATTCAGAAAAGAACACCTTTATACATTTAGATTTACCATTAAGTTTGGTCAGTCTTAAAAACTAGTAACTCACCTGGAAATGTATGAAATTTGAAATATTTTTTATTTCCCACATAGGATCGGTAAGTAACTCATAATATTGAACTTGATAACCCACTTTGACCTGTCAACATGTCTTCGTAGAATTTCAATACTTATGAATTTAGTTTTTGCATGATTAAAATTGTCATTTTTTGTGTAGGATAAACACGGCCTTCAATAATTTCAAATTTTGTGAAGACCAATTATTCTTTTCCCTGTTCAAAATTTAGATATTGGCCTTGAACAAATACATTTAAGATAATTAGTTTATTCATGTAGTCTTTTGTCGCCTCAACGATCCTGACAAATGAATCAGCTGGCCTTTGTCAGTATCAAGGCTAAACCTCATTTAATCCACCACACTCACCCTTCACTCATATTTACCTTAAAGTACTCATTAGATTGGTTGGTTGTCTCAATATAAATATATTAACTTGTTATATTATTATTAGCTGCGAAAACGCGGGAATCAGGCCATAACGTCATCACCGACGATCAACGACGACACGAGTGACGTCACATAAATGACGTTGCTGATGACGTCATCGTAGGTGACGTCACTGTGATGAAGTCACTGACAATATGTAGGTCAAGATCACACTAAAACTTCCAGTGACCTTGGGAGCAAATTTCGATAAGTGTTTTCTTGCATGTAACTTAATTAACCTTTTTCATATATTTTTCAACAATACCTACACGTTTATCAAACGTTTCCTTAATCCTCTAACCCGAATCCCAACCCAAACACCGTGATAGCCGTGAGAAGCCATCTTGATGATGATCTTGACTCGATCCAACGGCGGAAACGGATCTCTATTGAGAATGTATCTTCCACTAGAAACAGATGTTTCGGCCAGAAGAGGGTGTTTTTGTTATTTGTTGACAGATTTGGGGTAGGTCGGCGTTACAATGATGAGGAGGATTATCCCTACAATAGGAGGCTGAGGGCCTGTAGGAGTCTAGGGCTGGGATACTTAGCCGGGTGCGAGACAAGACTAGACGTGCAGGGTGGGCATGCCCGCTATTGTAGACACGGCTTTTGTTATTGGTGTAATTCATATGGACGGGCCTCTTCAAGATTATTGTTTATGAAATTAGTCTTGAAAGCCGACTGGGGTTATAGAATTTGAAATACACGGTGTTATAGGCCTACCTGTTCTATTTTAGTTTAAATTCAGCCCTTCCATAACTAAAGTTAATGGCAAATACAATTACTTCTTAAAATAGATTAGCTAATGTAAAACAACAGAAAATACTAATTTAATGGTTGAAAACCATGAAAAACAGTGCACTGTCTTATTTTAAGTGGACAAAAACAACAACGATATATTAAAATACTGTAATAAAATATTCAAGTAAATCTTGAAATTTAAAATATTTTATGACATCCTCTTTGAAGAGAATTTTAAATACCATCAAAATTTTAAAATTTTAAACTCTATTTATGTAGGCTATTATTATTAACCTTAATAATTATTTATCAAAGAAAGCCAAGTAATCTATACTTATTTAATACGCTAAGGGTTTTTTGTCTTGAGAACTCCTCCTACAATTTTCAACCGATTTTTAAGTTTTTGGTGTCGTTGGATAGGACTTGGTCTGCAGTTGTTTCCGCCAAAAACTTATATTATGAGAATCTGACGGAAAATAAAGGCGTTATCCACCATTGAAATCTCAAAATTTCCCATTTAAACAACATTGGGATTGAATAAAGCATTTTAAACATCTGTTAATAATCAGCTGTAAATACGTTTAGTTTTGATGATTGCAGATATTCAAAATATTGGATTGGTCGGACGTCAATGATTTAGAGATAAAAGTAACATTCGTATTGTATTTAAATAAATTGCTCGATTTAGCAACACATGCACTAGTTTTTATTAAAGTAAAACTATCGGTGCACTCCATTGCATTTTCAAAGAACGCCTTCAATATAAACCACACAACACGAATGCTGTACTTAAATTGCATATCTTTACCCCTTGACATAATAGCGACGCATAGACCAGGAACGGTCATTGAACGGTGGAGACTGATAGGCACTATAAAAGGATCATAAAAAATTGTTGTATATTCAATACATTGTTAAATTAACCATTTTATATTTTTTAACGTTCACTCAAAATAAAATAACGCTCTTTCAATGTTTATCTGAAATGAAAGAAGCCAATCTTTAGCAATCTACTTTATTAATATGGAATTAAAAGAAAATGCCTAAATTGAGTGAATAAATCAATTTGAAATGTATTTTATTATAAAAATCAACAAAATAAGTCATAACAAATTATGTGATTCTTAAAATTATTTGTTATCGCCGAATTTATTTCTGGCTACTACCAATTTTAAACATTATATACGGTTCATTTTTTTCAAACTTCGAACATTTGTATCTATGTTTGTTACTGTATAGTTATTTTTTATTGCTGTATGCTTTTTATTTTTCATTCATGATTGAAAGTTTAGAATTAAAATTGTTTTATAAAAACCTCGTGAGCTTTGTTAAATGAAGAGACCGCCCCAGGAACATAAATAATTGAGAAAGTAAACAGTTAAATTAATTTGCTATATTTTTTTAACAAATTCTTTAACTTATTACAATATAAGTTCTTTTTTAATTTTTGTTAATATCGCTTAAGAGTTTTTACAGCTGCTAAAAAGCATTGGCTGATTGGCAAATTGTAAAACTTTAGGTTGTGAATGGTTTGATGTAATAAAATAAAAGTGCACGATAAAATAACTAAACAAACATATGAATCAGAATCAGAACTTTATTGTCTTTAAGCTCATAGATACAAGCAATCGACATTGTCAACTTAATCTACATGATACATGCACTACACATAGTCATTGGATAGATAATTACTGTAACTTTGTAGTTTGATAAAGGCTCGTGCTAATAAATAGTTAAAAACTTTAATAAAAACTTATTAAAGTTCAAGACAAAATAACAAATAAATTAAAAAGAAACATGGTCAGTAGTAAAAAACAAACTTCCTACCATACAAAACTATTAATATTCTAAATAAAATGTGTTCTTAAGACTAAATGGCACTTATTATACAACTAAAGTGTTGCTAGGTAACTTTAAAAACTCACTAACGTGGTAAAATGGGGTTTTTTAAGCCAGTCATATAGCCTACTTCTGATTTTCTTCAGAGGTAGTAACTGAACATTTTCAGGCAACATATTACCCCATTAAAACGTGACTGTTTTGCTCTTTACTCAGTCATTAAAGTGGAATATCTAGCTGGGAACTTTGCCTTGTTGGAATGGAATGAATTCCTCTTCGTTGCATGTAATTGTTCAGGTTATTAAAAGTATAAAGAAGGTCATTAAAAATGTAAAGGTTGAATATTGCTAAAATTTATAATTTTATGAACAAAGGCCTATAATGATCTTTAAAATTGTCTTTAGCTAATGTTGTAATTAGGCCCTACATTTTTTTGTATTTGTAAAACCTCAGTTACTTTTGTGCTGTTTCCCAAAAAATTACTCCATAGTTAATTAAAGATTGAAAAGGGCAAAGTATGCTGTTTTTGCATAATGAGATCAAACACAGTCACAAGGCGTCTCAGCAAAAAGACTACCCTGGAGAGTCTGGTGTTGAGCTGTTCAATGTGTGGAGCCCACAAAAACTTCTGATCCAAGACCACACCTAGGAATTTGACATAATTACAAGAAGTTACATGAGGTGTTATTGGACGAAGGCTAAAATATTATTGTTTGGGTTTTATCTTTATTTAACAGTTAACTATGTGAGGCAAACCAAGATGAAGCTGAATTAATATTTCATGAACATTATTTTAAAGAAGTTCAAATTGTTATTACATGACAAAACATTTGCATAATCTGCATACAAATATATTTCCGTTATAGGAATATTACAAGGCAATTAATTTATTGCTATTAAAAAGAGGCTGGGACCTATAACAGGGCCCTGTGGGACTCCGCAGTCAAGTCTGAGTACAAACGACCACCGGCCATACACACAAATGACAGTAAATTTTACGACACGTCACCGTGTATGACGCTGTTTAAATCGAGCTCAGTATTTTTCTTCTTTTGTATCCAAATTATAGTGAGTTCTTCTATTTTTTTAAGTTTTAATTGTGTGTAATATGCACTCAAATTACGATGATGCGGTGTTATTCATCCATCATAGTGATAGTTTAAGTAAAACAATAGGTGTACTCCTCATTCAATTTTCAAAGAACACCTTCAATATAAACCACGCAACACGAATGCTATACTTAAATTGCATATCTTTACCCCTTGACAACAATAATCTATTTATTATTTACTAGTAAACGTTTTGCTCGAAATCGAGCAATTTATATGAATACAATACAAATGTTACTTTTATCTCTAAATCATTGACCTCCGACCAATCCAATATTGTGAATATCTGCAATCACCAAAACTACACGTATTTACAGCTGATTATTAACAGATGTTTAAAATGCTTTATTCAATCCCAATGTTACTTAAATGGGAAATTTTGAGATTTCAATGGTGGATAACGCCTTTATTTTCCGTCAGATTCTCATAATTTTTTGGCGGAAACAACTGCAGACCAAGCCCTATCCAACATCACCAAAAACTTGAAAATCTGTTGAAAATTGTAGGAGGAGTTCTCAAGACAAAAAAAAACCCTTAGCGTATTAAATAAGTATAGATTTTTATTCTTAGTGCCAGGGGAACCGAGCTTAAGCTAGGTAAAATATTACTTTCGTTCTCACGCAAAGCTCGTTCGCTCCGCTCACTCGCCTTCTTAATTTTTAAGACGAGCTCGTTCGCTTCGCTCACTCGCCAGCCCGAAGGTGCTGCACTTTGGTATAATTTTTCGTTAAAGATAATAAATAACACATTGTTTTATCTACAGTTATCAGCTGATTTTTGTTCAATTTAAAAACCTCCCTAAGGACAAGAAATCTAAAATAAATAAAGAGAAGGTAGGGGTCAAGACATGCAGCGCCCTCTATGTAGCAGGTGTTCTTTTGCACCCATGACGTCACCATTTACTAATACTGGTAATGATAATGATGATGTAATTGGTGCAAAATAACACCTGGTACCTAGAGGGTGTTGCATGTCTTGACCCCTACCTTTTCTTTATTTATTTTAGATTCCTTGCCTAAGGATAACATGGAAACTTTGAAGGGCTCTAGCGCGAAACCCGGATTTTTCCCAGACATCGGACCACCTCCCATCGATTTATGGTGGCCAAAACCCCCATATTCAATTTAAAAAAATCAAAAATCCTTGGTGCTAAAAAACGGAGCTTGTTTTAGAGTATAAAATTAAAAATTGATTTTCTTACATCAAAATAAATAATGTAGTTTGTGGCGATTTAACAAAGAAAGTATACATTAACATTGTATAATCGTCCAATCAAATTGGAGTTGCAAGAAAAATAATAATAATACGGGAAATCGTTATAAATTAGATAGAAAACAAAATAAACTTATACATTATAGGTCCAAATACGTTAAGAGGATAGTACAAACATTTACTTGATAAAAACAATTGTCAACCAAGCACGATTCTTCAACTTGCACCAGTTTACAATGTAAGTCACGACTTAACCCTTTTTTATTTTAGTCTAACATTCCATAAAACAATTACAAATCAGAGCTCCATACAAACCCACCTCAGGCTTCCTTTAACTTCACAAATTCCAAACATGCAACAAAAGCCAATCGCATGTCCGGCGTTTAATCTATTCCATTACCGGCCGATGATAAATCAACAATCCGCGGTCGCAATACAGTTTGGCGCGGGCGAGCGCGGCCGTGCCGGCGCGTGTGCGTGTGTGCGAGCCAGGGGGAGGGGAGGGGGACTCGGCGGACCCTCAGTCTAAGTGGAACCTCAGCCGTGGTGTCATGTCTACGACGTTGTTTGCATGGGAAGGGTTCTAGCCCCACCCTTTGCTATGCAAACCCTCTTCTTCTGGTTCGCTTTTGCCTTCGTCACACACATGACCGGAGCATCCTGGTATGTTTTGTCTTTTTCCCGCCACGCGGCGCCACCGTAGGGGTCACCACCCCCGCCGCGGCCTTGACCTAAATTTCGTTTTTGTTGACCCACTTTTTGTTTCTTTTTTACATAATGGTTCTTTAAATATGTTGAATGATTTTTTTTATTTTTATTACTTTGCTTTGTTAAATTACTTTGTTTTTAGTTGTGTTTTTATTTTTTGAATTTTTTTACTTATTTAAAATTAACATTGAATAGTTTTTAGATGGTAACCATATTTTAAAGCTGACCCTAATTATACATCTTCTTTCAACTGAATTAAAGCACTTCTTTTTTAATTATTAATTAATTCACTTTAGTCCATGTCAGTGTAATGATAGAACAAACTCAGATTATTACGTTTGTCCCAATTAATCTCTATCTATTGGATTATTGATTCTAAACAAACATTAATTTTTCTTTTTTTTCTTTTCTTTATTTATTTATTTATTTTTTTTTTTTTTGACACGAGACAATATTTTAATGGAACCTTTTTGTTCCACGCTTAAGTTTTTGTGTATCTTTGTTACTAGTACCTTTGACTATAAACACTAATGTGATTATACTTCTCATACCATAGGCGTGTTTGAAACCTATTGACGGTGGTGTGATCTGTGGCGTACATGAAGTACAAGTGACATATGATATATAAATCAGTATTAACCACTCTCCTCAACCAAGGATGAAACATTTTATAACTGAGAGTTATTTTTATGTTTTGGTAAAGTGTTTTTGCAACACTGTAAATTCAGCTAAATAATAACAACATCGATGACAGCGACTCTGGCGCTGGTACACGAAACTTCCAAATTTGTGCCTCAAACTAAGTGCATTGGATGAAAGGTCACGTTAGTGTACATAGTCAATGTTAGTACTTATAACATTCCATAATAGATTGTTAATGTATACCTTAAAAGCTGGTTTTTATTTTAATGTTTTTGCTATATCAATAACAATAAGAATATAAGTATTGTAGTATGTTTAGTGTATTACGCCAGAGGAATTTTATATTGTTTTGACTGGGAAAGGTCCAAAACCCCGGTTTTGCCATTGTCTAACATCGACTGTTAGATAGCAATAGCCCAACGAAAAATGGCAACTGAGTCCGGAATCGTAGACCTACCTTTAAAAAGCTACTAACTTTTCTCAGGATTGAACCATCAACCTTTTCATTAAAATACGAGCACTATAACCATTCAGCTACCCAGCCAGTTTTTTGTATAACAATATATTAATTTGGTATAATAAATAAAAATATTTACGCTCTTTATTTGGTACAGAACGATCCAGAGTTAAAATAATGTAGTTTGTATGTAAAACTTTGTCTACATTCATTTTACATTTTACTGACATTTTGAAAGGTCGGATCGATTGCTATTTGTTAGATGAAGTAAATGGTGGAAACATTTTAATAGGCAAAAACACTCAGCCAATGAGGATTTCATAGCCGATAGCGATATGCACGCGATTGTCGTGTTGTTTAGTAAAAAAACAACTTTTGCTAAACAAGAAATGAACTCATGCACATTAAATGTAATTTGTAGTCTAAATACATCGATTTGTGATCTGCATCGAAAATGATTAAGTAATGTTTTGTTAGATGAAATATTTAATAATATAAAGGAAATCTTTAAATAAAAATGTATAGATGAAAATTTCAGATTTTTCAACATTTACTTAATTTACTTCTGGGATTCTCCTCCTTTTCTCAGTTTTAGGCTATTACAGTTTGGTATCAATTACGATTTTAACCTATTTCATTCAAAGAATGAGTCATTGTTTGTCAGCAAATGCAAAATTGTATTTTTGTTTTTGAATAGCTGTTTTGT